>CAUYPK010017772.1:0-83365 GCA_963574355.1 Loris lydekkerianus | reverse complement strand
CCTGTCTTAGGTTGTCCCCGCTTTGGGAATCTTACCCGTCATTGGTGCTATGGAGGGCGGTGAAGAATAATAGTTAGATTCTTGGTTAATGAGCCAGTGATATTGGACCTCGACCTGATTTAACTGCCTCTAACCTTTTTTGGGGCATACAGGGCCCAAAGATCCTGGCTTTCTCCTTTTGCTTCCTCCTTCTCTTTAACATTCTATATCTTTGTGCTTGGGTGGTAGAGTGGCCTAGGATTCAAGATTGTCCATTTTGTGGATCTGTTGCTTCATGTGTGTCAAAGCTCTCTGGACCTCCAAGTCATGGTATCAACCACACACCGTGCCAGGAAAATGCTTTCTACCAATTCCCACTGCCTCAAGCTGGCCTGACCACTCCACTTCTTTCTATAGTGTAGAAATGTGTAATGGGTGAATATTATGGTAAGGCACTTCTGATTTCCAGTCTCTGACTTTTATTTTTTTCTCCCTACAACTTGTATATTGATTCTGGTATCCAGTAACTCTATTCAAATCCAATATGGATAAGAAAGGAGAGGAGAATGTAGGGCAGGAATGATACGCATTTTTGCCTTATGTTTATTAATCCATTGATATATTTGTTCTTGTATTTAACTCCTCCCTTTACCTACAAACACTAACATCACTCAATTTGTATCTTCCTTTTTAGATGGAAGAAGCCAACAAAGTAGAGGTAAAATTTCATATTTACCCTGTGTGAACTGTGTGTGTTTGAAGTGTATATGCCCTTGTTTGCTACCTGCCCAGGCATTCTCCTTTCCTGGCTAATCACTCTGTGTTTATGGCCTCTCTGGTCATGAAGAGATACATGTAAATGGTCAATGCCAAAATTGTTTAGTAAGCCACTACAGTAGGCAAAAAGAATTAATGGGAAAAACTCATCAACTAAATCTTTAAATATTTGCCATCTTTTCAGAATGGGAGTGAGCCCCTAATGATTCTTGATGACCAAGCTCACAAACTGAAGTTGGTAGGTATATGATGTTTTATAATTCTTATTTACCTAAACATAGATTCTACTTCTGTAGATGTTGTTAATACCAAATATGTATGGACTCTGTATGAAAATACAAATGTGACAATTATTTTTCTAAATGTTAGTATAATATTTATGTCAAAATGTAAAATAATCTTTTTAGGAGACACACCTTGATCTAATCCAAATACTTTTTAAGGTGTGGACTTTGGCTTTGCTTGAGGACATGTCTACACTTCCTGACCTAAATAGCTTAATATCGAATTTGTGTTAGTTAAATGAAACTACAATTTTGACAAATATTTTCCTAAACTTTAGTTTAGGAAGCAAACAATTACAACAATATATTCAAAGTAATCTTTTTAGTAGATACGTCTGAATCTAATCCAAATACTTTTTTAAGGGTGTTGACCAGATGGATTTGTTTGGGGACATGTCTACACCTCCTGACCTAAATAGTCCAAAAGTAAGTGTTTTTAAATTTGCAATGTAATGGAAATGCCATCTATAACTCAAATTGGCAATTAACCAGAAATTGTGAGCATCTATTGAATGAATCAAAAGATGACTGTTGATATTTTTTAATTTTCTTTTTTTGTATTTTATTTTTTAAATTTTTATTTTTTGAGACAGAGCCTTACTTTGGGGCCCCCAGTAGAGTGCTGTGGCATCACAGCTCACAGGAACCTCAAACTCTGGGGCTTAAGCGATTCTCTTACTTCAGCCTCCCAAGTAGCTGGGACTATAGTCACCCACCACAATGCCCAGCTTGGTGACTGTTGATATTTTGCACACCAAGTGTACATAGATTATAGAAGGAATTTGCATCTTAAGTCACTGTAAAAAGCTATCAGCACAAATTTATATATGTTAATATTGCTTAAAGGCTAAATATGACCAATAGGTCAGGTAATATAGTCCCTCTTGCTATTACTTAAGAACAGGAAGAGTAATTCACTATCGGTCCTTGGCATAAGCCTACTTGAAGAAAGTATAATTGTTAGGTGATGAATCATAATGCACCCTGACCTCTTCATTTCTTTTCCACCTGTTGTAATATGTAACAGCATAATATTGGTGTGAAGTTAAGACTTAAACAAGAAGCTCAGTTCAGTTATGTTTAATCAAAGCCTGTCCTTCTTTAAAAATGGCTCATTGTAACTTAGCACAGTGGCTCACACCTGCAATCCTAGTACTCTGGAAGGCTGAGGTGGGTGGATTTCCTGAGCTCAAGAGTTCAAGACCAGCCTGAGCAAGAGTGAGACCCCGTCTCTAAAAATAGCCGGGCATTGTAATGTGTGCCTGTAGTCTCAGCTACTCCAGAGGCTGAGGCAAAGGGATAACTTGAGCCCAAGAGTTTGAGGTTGCTGTGAGCTATGATGCCACAGAACTCTACCAAGGGTGACAAAGTGAGACACTGTCTCAAAAAAAAAAAAAAAAATTGCTCATTTTTTAAAGGTTGTTATAGTATATTATGTCTTCTCAATACTAATTTATCCGTAACAACCCTGTGAAAATGGAGCAATATTCTTACAGATAAGGAAATGGTGGTTCAGAAAGAAACCTGATTTATCTAGGAAAGAGGTCCAGATTCAAGAGTTACATTTGAGTCTTTAGACCTTCCAAAATAGGCCTTAAATGAAAATAATCAGTATAATTTTGAATGACTTCTTATAACTCCTAATGTTATTTACTTAATAATTTCTTCAGCACCTGCTATTTGCAAGGTACAGCAGTGAGTAAGAAGCACACATCCATGATCACAGAATTTGCTGTCTCTCGGGGAGATCAACAGAAAAAATAATCACAGTGCTAATTACTGATATGAATTATAGCATATTTATCAAGTTTAAAAGTTGAGTGATACTTCTGAGGAGATGAGTTTCTCAACTTGAAAGATGAGGAGGCAGTAACTAGATAAGAGAGTCAATCTAGAATAATGGGGAAAATGTGTACATAGGAGTCTCTTATGTCAGGAAATTGTCATGCAAAATTATATGAGCAAGAAGGTCACAGGAATTCAAACAGCAGATCAAAAATAGGGGAAGAGTCTCTCTTCCCAGAGTATTGCAGAGAGTACCAGCCCTGTGAATCCTCACTGCATAAAACTTGCAAGTGAGACGGAGCAGCGCAGGGCAGTGTGCACTCCTCTCTGAACCCAGGCATGTGCGGATCACAAAGCACAAAGCAGTAATATTTTAAAAGCCCTAAACAGCTCCTAACAGAGAAGCCTGTTAATTGTTCCTTTTACAAGTGAGTCCTAACTCACCTGGCTATAGAACTTTTTGTTCTTCATGTTTGTTACCATTGTAAGGATAACCTTTTTGAAATACTGGATTAGGTTATCCTGAAAGATCCATCGTATTAACTGTGAGATTCTGATTCCCAAGCAGCTTTGCTCTCTTCTCCATCAGCAGCCATCTCCCCAAAGCAAACTGCTCTGTCTGAACAACGTACTTCCCAAGTATAACTGATATGCACACAAGTGTGTTGAAAGAGAGCAAAGCACTCAAGACATAAAGTGGAATTCCATTCTGGTGGGATAGGTGAGCAAGCACTGACCATTTAATCTGCTTTAATAGATGTCTAGAAAGCTCTGGAAAAGGAAATGAAAAACAGCATGGATACTCTTGAGTTTCATTCTTAATGGACCTCATAGAGTCTAAGAATTTTTTTATTTATATAGAAATTCAAGTTTTGATTAAACTAATAATAAATTAAAGTAATAAATACTATCAAAGTAAATGATCCATGCTAAGTAAGAGGAAGCTAACAGGGCTAATTATGTCCTGGTGACACTTTGACAACATGCTCTTACATATTGATTCTTTTTATTCATAGGACACAAAATAGTTTTATCTCTACCCAGTAAAACCAGCATGTTTAAAAATATCTCTCACAATAGTTGCTCTGAAAGATGTGAAGAGAGAATTACCTAGGCTTTATTAGTGGTTCTGGATGGCTATTATACAGAAAAGTTTTATGTATTTCAAATAATGTTCTTATTGCAAATTAAGTGGCAATTTTCAATAAGAACATGATGTCCTTCAGAACATGATGTTTTCGGAAAAACCACTTAAGCATTATGTTTCCATACTACATTCTCAAAAAACAAAACAATAAAAAGCATAAAAATGCTCTTAGACTTTAAAACTTGAAAATTGGAATCTGAAAGCACAGTTATAAGAAAAACACAAGGCATGATCTACCATCAAGGGGATTAAATCTGATACAAATGATGGGATCAGGGTACAAATTATAGGTGTCTTGTATACACTTGTGGAATAAAATGCCATGGAATGAGCACAGGTCAAATGGGAATTGAAAGATCAATGGGAAAAGGCTTTGTAAAAATAGGAATTTGCATTAGACCTTAGAAGTGGGTAGAAAAATAGTAGTTAAGCTAAAACAAGTTGAGTCCTATCATGATTCATTTGGAACTCAGCCTAAAGAAGTTTATTTTAGTACTGGAAGTAGCAAGAAGCTACTAAAGGCTTTCAGTAGGGAAGTCTTCGATTTGGCAAGTCAGAATGGCTAGGTAAGGTTAAGAGAAGTGGCAGCTATGGAGCTCAGTATTTTGAACATTGTTTCATGCAGATGCCTTTGGATTTCCTGCATTCCGCCCCCCACACCTTACCGGAGTTTCTTAAGAGCAGAAACTGTAACTCACTTTCATTCCTCGAGTGCCTGCCTCTCAGGTGCTGACACAGTGGCCAGATGGAAGTCTGGACATCACGTTGACAGCCCAACAGAAATTAACAACTCTCTGACCGAGAGTAGATGAGGAGTCTTTTGCCTTCTCAGTGGTGGTCTATGAACCACACTCTTAATCTTGGATTAATAAGCAACCCAATCTGAAGAGAGCCTTATACATTTTACTTATAGGGTGACTATTCAGAAGTCTAACTTTGTGGCTCCTGTTTGGTGTCCTAAGAACTTCTTCTGAAGTATTTGAAAAGGAGAACTCTACCAGCTGTGAAAACCAACTGTTCTAACCCTGAGGTGGCTCATGATAAATGAATAAATGTTGAAATCACAAGGTTTTGTAGTATTTTCTCCTACCTTTGATTTCCCTACCTAAAATTCCCTAAATTAAAAGGTCTTCCAATCCATTTCTTTGATTAAAAAAAATGTTTTTAATTATAAGCTCTTGTGACAAATTCTTCTGGTTATAAAGAGAAAATCTGGCTTTAAAAAAATTGTGTTTTTATACCTCACAATAAAGGAAGCCAAAATATAGCATACTATGTAGGTCTGATTTTGTTATCTCTTCTATAGTCGTGACATAAGACCTAAACCTTCTAAAATTTTGTTACTTTCTTTAAAATCCAAGAAGATCTATTTGAGCCCCTTTTACACTTACTAGTTTGAAAATTTCACAGTTCAGTGTTTAATTGATCAAAGTTGGTCAGAAGGAAGGGATAGCAGTATGAAACCTCTATCTCAGGGTGAGTCATAATTAATCATGTCACCAACTGGAATAAAGACATGTTAGATTCATCACATTTGCTGCTCTTTTTTGCTAAGAAGGATTTTTTTTAATCAAACAATTGAAAACCCCCAAAATTAGCATACCAGAGAAATGATAGAGAGGGAATAGAATTAGTAGAGCTATATGTTTGGTATATTTTTCAAATTAACTTTTTTTTTTTTTTTTTGAGGCAGACTCTCACTATGTCACCCTCAGTAGAGTGCTGTGGCATCATAGCTCACAGCAACCTCAAACCCTTGGGCTTAAACAATTCTCTTGTCTCCACCTCTCAGGTAGCTGGGACTACAGTTGCCCACCACAACACCCGGCTATTTTTTGGTTCCAGTTGTCATTGTTGTTCAGCAGGCCCAGGCCAAGCTTGAACCCTCCAGTCTCGTGTATGTGGCCGGCGCCCTACTCACTGAACTACAGGAGCAGCCTTTTTTTTTTTTTTTTTTTTTTGAGACAGAGTCTCACTTTGTTCCCCCTGGGTAGTGCCAAGGGATCACAGCTCACAGCAACCTCTAACTCTTGAGCTTAAGCGATTCTTTTGCCTCAGCCTACCAAGTAGCTGGGACTACAGGTGCCAGGACTATGACCACAATACCTGGCTATTTTTTGATTGTAGTTGTCATTATTGTTTGGCCGGCCCAGGCTGGTTTTGAACCTGCCAGCTCCAGTGTATGTGGCTGGTGCCCTAGCCACTGAGCTACAGGTGCCAAGCTCAAATTACTCTTTAAAACACTTCTCTACCTTATACAGCAGTGCCCTTTTATTTATAGGGTTTACTCTCTAAGATTTCAGTTACCTGCAGTTAATGGCAATCAGTGCAATAAATCATCATATCTTGAGAGAGAGGAGGAGAAAGACAGAAAGAACACATTTGCATAACTTATATTACATTATATTATTATAATTGTTCTATTTTATTATTGTTGCTAATCTCTTACTGTGCCTAACTTATAAATTAAACTTTATCATAGGTATGGAGGAATAAGAAAAAATAGGATTTGCAGTGTTGGCTACTATCTTGTTACAAGCATCCACTGGGGGTCTTGAACGTATTCCCCCAAAGTAAGGGGGGGACTACTGTGTATTAGTTAATGGTTGACTTTAACCACTAAATGGATGAGACGACAAAGGAAATGCTAAGCAGTATTATAAGATGTACAAATCTGAGAGCTTAACGTGTGATAGATTAGATTACATCAGTATTTTGAGTGTCATTTTTATAGGTCATAGACAACAGGATATGTATATCCACAAGAGAGAGTGGGATGATAAGAGCAAGCGCTCTTCCTTGGCCAGCACCTTCAGCAAGAGGCGTAAATATTTAGCAAGGCATACCTGTGGGTTGTGATATAAAGCAAAATTTTCCCCCTGCCCTGCCAAAGGAAAGAACTTGACCGGTTATACATAGGGACATGTATTTGACCTGAAACCTCATCATATCTAGGACTATAAAATATGAACATATTAGCCAGTTAATTTGCACACTTAGAGAGGTGATGCCACATGACTCTGGGGATACACAGAAGGGACTATACGTACATCAAGTGGGAAGCTGGGCTAGGCTTCTGAGGTCACTTGCTTTCAAACTGAACATACATTGATAATTATTTTGAGTTATTTGCAATCAATTCCCTTTAAGACTCAAAGGCATGAATTGAAACAGTGCTGGTAATGAACTCAGCCAGTCTGTATGTGTGAACCAGGGCAAGCAGAGACATGGTTTAAACAGTAAGACTTCATTTAATAAAGTTGAGACTTAAAAGAGCACAGGCTGAGGCAGGGACAGGGAGGACCTAGTTCTAGTACGTGGCTACAGGGTCAAGCACTTGGGGAGTTGATGGGCAGTGGTAACTTCAAGTGGTTGGTTTGTGTGGACCACACTCTAATGGGACTTTTGAAAATCCTGGTCATCTTATGTAGTTTTCTCATTTGAAGTCACAACATAATAAGAACTAACACTTGCTTTTTTTTTTTCTTTCCAAATGCGATAGGAAAGCAAAGATATCCTGTTAGTGGATCTAAACTCTGAAATCGTCACCAATCAGAATTCTTTAAGAGAAAATCCATTCTTAACAAATGGCACCACTTCCTGCTCTCTTCCTCGACCAAAGCCTCAGGCATCCTTCTTGCCTGAAAACACCTTTTCTGCCAATCTCAACTTCTTTCCCACCCCTAATCCTGATCCTTTCCGTGACGATCCTTTCGCACAACCAGACCAATCGACACCCTCTTCGTTTGATTCTCTCAAATCTCCAGATCAGAAGAAAGAGAATTTGAGCAGCTTATCTGCTTCGTTGAGTAAGGGTCCCCAGAATGGTGATGCTGATTATTTTGGTCAGCAATTTGACCAGATCTCTAACCGGACTGGCAAACAGGAAGCGCAGGCAGGCCCGTGGCCCTTTTCAAGTACGCAAACCCCGCCAGCAGTGAGAACTCAAAACGGGGTATCTGAAAGAGAACAGAATGGCTTCCATGTCAAATCCTCCCTGAACCCTTTTGTGGGAAGCCCTCCCAAAGGACTGTCTGTACCGAATGGCGTAAAGCAGGACTTGGAAAGCTCTGTCCAGTCCTCACCACATGACTCCATAGCCATTATCCCACCTCCACAAACTACCAAACCAGGAAGAGGCAGAAGGACTGCTAAGGTGAATTGTCTTCTCCACATGTCCATTAGCAGAGTGCATGCTCGGTACCAAAGGGTGGTGTGACGCAAGCTCTCTTTCCTGCTGCTCTCATAATTCCCCGTGTGGCTGTGAAATAGAAGGTGGGATAAGGCTCAGCGGTCCTCCAGAGTACTCTCCTCTAATTGCCACCCTCCTAAAGCTTCTCGGCGGTGTTTGTCACACCCTGCTTTCCGTTCGCATGTCTTGTCACTTATGATTAAACTAAACACAAGTTTTTCCGTTTTTAATGCTGCTATGCCTCTGTACCTCTGGTAAGTTTGATTGTCTTGTTCTGGGACGGGAGGGCAAGAGTTCTTGTGATTCCCTTTGTACCTTCCCCACACTAATACACGCCCGGCACTCTCCGATTGTTGCATTAACGTCCAGGTGGTGGTGAAAAATCGTAGAGCTTGTCTCCTCTTTTAACTGCTAACTGCATAATCCGTTGTCTCAGAAGAAACTTATATATTTACTACTACTGCTATTAGTATGAGCTTCACTCAAAAGCAATTTAAAATGCAGGTTCTATAGGTATCTTTTTGGAACTCTCATAGGAATATGCCAGCTCCCCATGATTGTATCATCTCTATGTAGCCTGTTTAAATCCAATAGAATAATCAAAAATATTCAGGATACTGATATATAAATGTCCTTATTTATAGATGCCCTGTCTTTCCCAGCTTCAAGCTTCCAGCTGCTAAGGAGACCAGACCAATACAAATTTGTAAATGAGCAAAATGGATTCACTTTGCAAATTCTTAGTTGTAAGAGTCAGTAAGACTCAACCCAATAGTCGGTCCATTGCAGGATTTTTTTGAATGTCTTTTTTGGTAGTAGTAGTACTTATTTCTCAGGAAGAAAAAAGTCTTTTTTGTGGCTCTCCAATTTGGGTGAAGCATAGGAGGCAGAACAAAGTTGCATTTCACTGAGTAACTAACGCTTTTCCCTCCTTGCCTGCCCCATCAGGCTTCAGCCAATGACTTGCTTGCATCAGACATCTTTACTCCTCCCGTCTCAGAACCTCCAGGCCAGATGTCACCCACAGGACAGTCTGCAACCGTGCAGAGCAACCCTCTGGATCTCTTTAAAACAAGTGCCCCTGCCCCAGTGGGGCCCCTTGCGGGCCTAGGTAGGTGTGTGGAGATAGAGTTCGGTATGACTCTGTTGCTTTGCCTAATCAAATGATGTGTAGGGGAAGCTGCTTGGCATCCAGGAGGGTTCTGTAGGCATGAGATCTGAGCCACTGCAGAGCCCTACTCCCACTCTCACTCCTCTACCTCTCCTGCTGCATTTGGTCCTCATGACTTGTAACTGGAATTTGCCTCTGACAAGAAATCCATTTTCAGCATTGCTGACCTACCTGAATCAACTGGAAATGACTTCCTGAGGGACAATTATAAGGGATTTTGAAGCTCACGCCAGCTTCAGTGGGGCAAAGGGGTCTGTCATCAGTGCTGGAAAAAATAGCAACAAGCCTATCTTCCATGTCATTTATTATAGTGGCTCAAAGGGCTGTCCCCTGTCAATACTTATATCCATCTTAGATAACTAAGTGTGAAGCAAGAATAAGTCACAGAATTGAAGTCCTAGGTTCCAAGCCCAGCTGTGTTCCGAGGCATGTGGGAAGACTGGGCCAGGCATCCACTCCCAGCAGTCTCTGAATGCTCAAGCCTCAGCAGCCCCTTGCCAGTATTTTGGCCGGCTTGATTATCTCACTACAGTTAGAACATAAGGACTGAAAAGCTGAAGTTGAAAAGAGCCCAGAGATAAGGTAAGAGATGGAATCTCTTCAGAGACCTTGGTGCCCTTCTCCCTGAGGGTGTCCTTAGCTCCAGTGCCACCCACCACTCTGGCAGGACGATGGGAAGGCGCTTGCTCTTCGTCCATAGCCACTAGTTCTTCTTAGACTCTGGTAGAGTTTTCAGAAACTCTAGCAATGGTCTTTGCTGTCCTGCTCGGGACTCTTTTTCTGCTTCTTGGCACCTCTGCAAACTCCAAATAGACTTTGGCATGGGAGGTGAAGAGTTATAGATGAAGAAGGACTCTCCTCACCTTTGGTAAAATTTGACCAGGGATTTTGGTTTTCTCTGCCTCCTGCAGAGTCAGTCATCAGGATTCTAATGCTTTTTGTCTCTGCTATTTTCCTGCAAAGGAAAATATTTTGATTCTTTTACAAGAAATCTGCTTAAGCCCATCTAGAATAGGGTGGCAAAAGGGGAAGGGGGTGTTACCCAACTACTGAGTGGCTGATATCCACTTGGACATGACAAGCCAGATTGTCCCAGGTCTCCACTCAGATTTATGCCAAGATACTCTCCACGCACCCAGGGTCTCTTGGGGGCGTCCCTCTTTCTGTATTGCTTTTTTTCCCCCTGCACCTCCAGTTGGAGCTGCTTGGTGCCTTTCCTTACAGGAAAGCAGAGAACTCGCAATGCAGTGTCTACAACTAGATCACATCACAGAGCTTTGTATCTAACATCAATGCCCTGAAGAATTTTTACAGCCAATATTTAACAAGTCAGCCTGAAAATACAGCTGGATCCTATAACTGTTAATTTATTCAGACGAAGTGAAGCTTTCTGGCTAGATGCCCCTGTGGAGGCCTTGGGATATACAACTGCAGAATACTGATGACTCTTCCAAGTTTAGACATGGAACTCAAACTGAGCTCTACAGTATAGTCCCTGTCCACTCACAGGGATCCTTAGCCAAGGCATAGAAGGTTGTAGGTCTGGCTTCCGCTAGACCCAGCTGGGGGACGCCTCCCCTGGAGAACGAGGGGTGGGGAGAGGGTATTGTAGAAAGCTGAGCCCTCAGCTTTGATGTGCTGCCCTGTGTTTTAATATAGCTTCGGAAGGTAATGAAATTGATATTTTATACCCGGGTTCCCTTTTCACCTAGTCTTTGCCCCTGCTTTCTCCAACTGGGCCCTAAATGTTTTGAAACAAAATGTACAGAATCTGGTGAGTGGGAATGAAAGCTGGCATAAGTGTGTAGTAGGAAAGTCTTTAATTTTTGGCAAATATAACATTATTGTCTTTTACAAACACCATTCTCACTAATATGACCTATAACTAAAGCCATGCGTTTTCCTAAGGGAAGGCAAATAGTACAGCATGAAAGATAATCAAATTCTCCTCTCTTTTTCTTTTTTGAGTTTTTGCACATCCAATGGTTTTGTGCAATCTGGCTTCTGTTAATAAAATTTAAATAAACTTTTTTTAAAATACTAGCAATATTAAATTAAACCCACTTTTAAAGCCTGTATTATAGAATGTAAGAGAACTTTTCCTTTGATTTGTTATGAAAGGGGTATATTCTTTAGTGCAAATGGGGTCTAATTTCTGTATCTATGAAGTAAGAGTTTGAATTACCCTACTAATTACTAAAAAATAGTGCTGTGCTTTGCTGCCAGGAAATCAGGACGAGAGGATGGGATGCTGGATTCAGAGCCAGTGGGGCTGATGTTCATCCTCTATTGTCAGAGACTATGACCTTTCCAGTTTTAATTAACACTCTTGTGCCCAGTTTCCTCACCTTCAAAATAAGCATGTTGATAAGTAAGTGGTTTAACAAGTGGTTTCTAAACCACACCACTCTCTCTGAGTGCACCAGAGGCATTCGTGGCCAGCTGGCCAGCGTTCCTCATACTACAGTGGAATCAAGTGACACCAGTTTTCCACACTGAGGACCTCTGAGATAAAATAGCATGCTACATCACCCATAAACACCATTTTTAAAGTATTTCTCACTCTGGAAACAAAAAGCATTCCTAACCTAAGCTTGAAGGCCTTTCCTTAGTAGGCTTTGAAAACTTCAGCTCAAAGCAAGTAGGATTCAAGGGCAGAATATCATCTGCGAATAGGTATGAGGTTGGATTTAGGGTTTTTATTAGTGGTGACAGTTTAACTGAACCATTATTACAGTTGGCAAGAGGCAGGGGGGGAAATGTCCTACAGATTAGAACAAGATGCAGGGAATGAGCCTCCCCAGAAGAGGGGGACAGTCATTGAAGTCACCTGGATTCTAGTGATTTAACTAATTCCCTGTGAGCACAGCAAGGATGCAGGAGATGGAGCCGTTCACCCACTGAGGTCAGAGGCCCCATGGCAGGCCATTGCTTATCTCAGAAGGTTTTTGTTTTCCTTGTCCTCTCTTCCTCCCTCCCTCTTTTAAACACTCTGTTCTAACTTCTGGCAAGGTTTAGTGAGTGACACATGGCAGGAAGCACTTTATTTGAAACAGCCCTTCCAGGATAACAGCCTTTCCTCCATTTTTGTATATAAAAGTCTAAAACTATCTTGGCATCAGCCAAACTTTATCTTCCTTTTATATAGCTGTGTCAACTTTGGCAGCATTAAAAAGTGAGGACATTTTGAAATGGTTTCTTCAGGATGTAAGCATGTTGAGGCTTTATGCACATGTGTGATCACTGGTCTTCATGAGACTCCAGGCACACGTCAGCTGCCAAATGAAAAGACCAAATCCATGACTCAGAAAGCCCAACAGATTATCTCAGTTAACTACTTCATAATCTGTGTGGTTTGTATACATAAATGTATTTATTCAACAAGTTAAGGTCCCCTAGTGACAGGCTCTGTTCTCCTTGTGTGAGGCATATCAAACAACTAGTGTTTGTAAGTGTTTGTAAGATAAGGGCTCATTTTCTTCATGAGTAGGTGCTTTTGGCCTAGTTACCTTTTTAATGAGGAAAGTTAAAAAGGCATGGTAGAATGTGGGCTTCCAAATGCAAACAGCCACACTGCCAGCTATGTGGTAGAAGCTACTTACCTTTTAGAGAGATTTACTCTCTCAGAGCTTTTGTTCTTCCCAGTTCAGCCTCTGGGCTGCATGCAGCCACTGAATGCTCTCTGAGTGCCCCCTGGAGAGTTGTGCTTTCTGAAACTCTAGTATCCTTTCCAAGCTTGTCTCCTGAGACCCACTTTCTCCTTCTTCCTTCAGGTGGTGGACCAGCCACACTCCCTCAGGCAGGAACGTGGAGCCCGACACCTCTGGTCTTCAATCAGTCCACTTCTGTGGTCCCTGGAGCCATGATGGGTGGTCAACCTTCAGGTTTCGGTCAGCCTATCATTTTTGGTACAAGCCCAACTGTTCCAGGTTGGAACCAACCTTCATCCTATGCAGCCTCAACTTCCCCTCCAGCACCTGCCATTTGGGGCCCTTCTGCATCTGTGCCACCGAATACTTGGCAATCAACAAGCCCTTTGGGGAATCCTTTTCAAAGCAATATTTTCCCATCTCCTGCTATGTCCACTCAGCCCCCTTCTATGCTGTCCTCTCCTCTGATCACCCCTCCTCAGCCACCTCCCAGAACTGGCCCTCCAAAGGACATCTCCAATGACGCCTTCACTGCCTTAGACCCACTTGGGGATAAAGATGTCAAGGAAGTGAAAGAAATGTTTAAGGACTTCCAACTGCGGCAGCCACCTGCTGTGCCCGCACGGAAGGGAGACCAGACTCCCTCTGGGACTTCAAGTGCCTTCTCCAGTTATTTCAACAACAAAGTTGGCATTCCTCAGGAGAATGCAGACCATGATGACTTCGATGCTAATCAACTGTTGAATAAAATCAATGGTGAGCTGTTCACTACAATGCCCACTGTACTTACAAATACTTACACTGTCCTAGGGGCTCATGGGGTCCCTCAGATGAATCCTTGCTCACCTAGTGAAAGTCTCATTCTTGCTGCTTTTGGTAATCAAGTGTTATGAGGACAACTTAACTGTATACCTGTTGGAGCTAGCCATTATCTAGCCCTTTCTAAGGGCTGACCCAATGCTGCCCTCTAGTGATAATTCCTCAAAGGGCTGCCAAGAGCTATTGAAATTCAACGGGTGGTGGCACGTGGAAGTCTATATAATAAAGCCTCATCCATATACCTTGGCCTTAAATGAAGGGATTCTGAATCTTTTCTGCTTCAGATAAATATGAATGGATTTCTCTCTTCTAAGAAGGGATGGATTTGGCTATAATAATTATTGAAAAGCCTAGTATCTGGTGATGATTTTTGTTCCACTGACATAAATTTCAGAAATTTGCAACAAAATTTCAAATATAAGTTAACTAGGTGACTTGTGCCTTTATTTGTGGAAAGTTTGTCTATTGACCACTCTCATTTTATTTTCCTTGTAGAATCACTAAAGCCACCTCCCAGACAAGGTGCCCTGCCAGTTACCAAATCTGTTGACAATGCATTTGAGAACCCTTTCTCTAAAGATTCTTTCAGTTCATCACAAGCCCCTGTAAGTGTCAACTGCCAAAATTGTTGCTCCAAAATGTGTGCCACATAGCACTACTGCCTCCTGAATTAACCTTACTTTTGTAATAACTTGTTATATTTGTTTATTTTTGTCTTATTTTATTTTATATTTATTTATTTATTTATTTATTTATTTATTTATTTATTTATTGAGACAGAGTCTCGCTCAGTTACCCTGGGGTTGAGTCCTATGTTATCATACCTCACAGCACCCTCAAACTCTCAGGCTCAAGTGATTCTCTTGCCTCAGCCTCCCAAGTAGCTGGGACTACAGGGGCCCAACACAACCCCTGGCTATTTTAAGAGACGAGTCTCACTTTTGCTCAGGCTGGTCTCGAACTCCTGAGCTCATGTAATCTGTCCACCTTGGCCTCCTGGAGTGCTAGGATTATAGGCGTGAGCCACCTCTCCTGGCCTTGTGATAACTTTTTGATAGTAAAGTGTGTTCGACTAAGATGTATCACTGAGAACTTTTGCAATATAAATACTCATTTAAACCAGGAGAGGATTATTATTATTATTTTGAGACAGAGTCTCACGCTGTTGCCCTCCGTAGAGTGTTGTGACATCACAGCTCACAGCAACCTTAAACTCTTGGGCTTAAGCAATTCTCTTGCCTCAGCCTCCCAAGTAGCTGGGACTACAGGTACCCACCACAATGCCCAACCATTTTTTAATTGCAGCTGTCATTGTTGATTTTAGCTGGCCCAGGCTGGGTTCAAACCCGCCAGCCTTGGTATATGCGGCCAGTGCCCTACCCACAGAGCTACGGGCGCCGCCAGGAGAGGATTATTTTTAAAGGAACTACTATCTTCTGAATTTGAAAAATAATATGTAGAAAATGTCCTTCAGCTATCAATTTAACTAGCTCATGAAAATATTCTGGGAGAAAACTGAGCCAAAATACCATCTTCTAAAACTTTACAAATATTTAAGTTCTTAATTTTCTACCCATGGTTTTCTACCCCATAAAAATACTTCCTACCAGGGAAGGCAAATGTAATTAACTTGAACTTGATTTTGATGTAAATAATATACATCACCATCCACAAGCAGGTGGACACAAATTATTGTAGACCCATACGGTGTCTGATTAACCTATGACCTAAGTGCTTTTTAAAGGAACTTGGGAAGTCTTCATTTATGAGATTTTTTTTCTTATGATTGTAATTATATGTTTTTATCTTCTTAGATGGCTTCTCAATCTGCGTCTCCTGATATGTATAGGGATCCTTTTGGAAATCCTTTTGCCTAACATCTGTAAGTAGAAGATCATATTATGCCTATGTTGGGGGGGGGGGAGTGGGAAAAGGTGACACAGGTAAAAGGGTGAAATCTTGAGTTTAAAATTGGGAAGAGGGTAAGAATGTAGGAGCAATAGACATAGAAATTTATGCTTAGCTAATTCAATAATAACTAGACTGGAAACTTAAGAATAGAATTCTTAAGCATATCAAAAACAGTAACATACCCACAGGGATATGGATTTCTACTATATCCTATGGTTTTGATTTTTTATTTTGTATGGAAGTAAACTCAACATATAAGAGCTTTCTACCTGTTTAACCTTCATCTTGAAGCTATTGCAAAGTGTCCTAGTAATAACTTGGTTTCCTATTTTAAAAGACCTTTTGAAACCACCACACAACACAGCTAAACAGATGATGATCACAACTCTTTTGCCATTTCTTTGTGAGCAATCACAGTTAAAGTTAGTTTGAAATAGTTTGACAATATGAACCTAAATGTTTTTTGTTGTGGTGGTTGTTATTGTTGTTGTTGTTGTTGTTGTTGTTTTTTGAGACAGAGTCTCACTATGTCACCCTTGGTAGAGTGCCATGGTGTCACAACTCACAGCAACCTCAAACTCTTGGGCTTAAGCGATTCTCTTACCTCAGCTTCCCAAGCAGCTGGGACCACAGGCACTGGCCACAATGCCTGGCTATTTTTCTGTTGCACTTCTTGTTGCTGGCTTCGAACCCACCAGCCTTGGTGTATGTGGCTGGCCCCATACCACTGTGCTACAGGAGCTGAGCCAACCTAAAACTTTTAACAGCTCTTCAGTATCTCCTTCATTAACAGTAAAAGTTCAAAATTAGTCCAAAGGCTGACTCTTCTTTGTCTAGTAGACTTTATCCTCAGTAAGTTATTAGGCTTAACCACCTGAAACCCTGTGAGGGTGCAGTGCAACTCTTTCTTTCTCAACAGCAAGTGGTTGCAACTTATTTCTGATCTTAAAAGATGAAAAGGTAGGGGAAAGGAAGCTTATCGCCATTTTAGAAAAGGTAGAGTACAGTTGGTAAGGGTAAAACAATAGAAGGAAGGAAAAAACCCCAAACCCATTTTGTTCAGTCTTGCCTCTCCTAAGCAAGACTACTTAACTGTGTCTTGGCCCATCTAGAATTTAATTATTTTAAATAGATCAATATTTTAAATGTAGCATCAATAATAAGATTTTTTTTGACAGAGTCCCACTCTGTCACCCCAGCTAGAGTGCAGCAGTGTTATCATAGCATGCTGTAACCTCAATCTCCTAGTCTCAAGTGATCCTCCTGCTTCAGCCTCCCAAGTAGCTGGGACTACAGGTGTCTGCCACTACACCTGGATGATTTTTCTATTTTTAGTAGAGATCGGGACTTGCTTTTGCTCAGGCAGGTCTTGAACTCCTGTTCTCAAGTGATCCTCTTGCCTCTGCCTCCCAGAGTGTTAGGATTACAGGAGCAAGCCACCGTGCCTGGCCAGCAATAGGATGGAGTTTACACACATTTGGATCCTTCTCTCTCACCCCATGTCTACAGTGTTTCTTACAGTCTATTCCATAAATTCAGCTCCAGAGAATGGGGCAAATTGTTAAAAATGCAAATTCCTGGGCCCTACTCCAGCCTTAAGGTTTTTTTGTTTTTTGTTTTTTGTTTTTTTCTGACAAAAGCTTCCTTTTAATAAGAGTCCAGAGGATTCTAATGGTGATAAAAAAGCATTCCGTCATAGATACTGAATAGCTAGAAGTCTGACTAGAGACTCATTCTGACTCTCCACTCAAGGGAAGACAAACCCAGATAGAAGGGAGTAACTACCCTGGAGTCAAGAAAAGACTAAACTGAGTAGGGCGGTGCCCGTGGCTCAAAGGAGTAGGGTGCTGGCCCCATATGCCAGAGGTGGTGGGTTCAAACCCAGCCCCAGCCAAAAACTGCAAATAAAAAAAAAAAAAAATTAAGCTCTATGGCCTTTGGTGCATAACACATGTGGTATCCCCATTATCAGATCCCCATATTGAATGCAAATTATCATACTAAATGCTCTAAAAAGTTCCTCTGTAAAGAAACCTATTTAACTCTATCCAGTGCAGCATTTTTACTTTTTTGTTAACCCCTATTAACATCCCCAGGAACTAATGTGCTTCAGAACATACACTATAAATATTAGCTCCAAATCAGGGAGATGGAATCAATAGGATTTGAGGATATTTAGATGTGGTAGTAAACAAAGGGAAAAGGGTGAAATGGGTATATAAATTTCTCATCTGGGTGTGTAGAAAGAGAATGATGCTGTTAACCATTATATGAAACAGGTGGAAGAACAAATTTGGAGGATAAGATTATTCAAATTTGAATAATTTGAAATAATCTTATATATCAGATAAGATTTGAATAATCTCATCCTCCAAATTTGTTCTATTCATTTGCAAACCTTTAGGATGCATATGGAAATTCAGATCTGGAGTTTGAAAGAGAGGTAAGGTGTTAATGTGAATTAGAACTTGGTCAACATAAAGATGACAAGTCAAGGTGGAATTCTTTACCCATGAAGAATTTATTCTCATATGACAAGATCAGAAAAAAAAAACAGAGACATAGTCCAAAGTAATACCAAATTTACAAATTGATCAGATTGCAATATGGAAGAGAGGAAGGGTTTCGGTCAAACTACAGATAATTTACTCAGCACCTTTGTCTGCCAGGTACATATTAGAGAATGCAGCAGGGAAGAAACCATGTCCATGCCTTAATTCCCATGAAGATTTCAACATGCTTAACCCTGTCAGACATTTTCAAGCATTCCTTTGACATTTTATTATTGATATAACTGTGTCTGCTCAGAGCTTAAGAAGATGAGGATTAAAAAGTAGCCATTGGATATATCTTCTTAGAAGTCATTGTTGAGTTTTGGTTAAGTGCTAGGATAGAATCTAAACTGTAGTGGTTTGAGAAGTGAGTGGGAGGTGAGGAAATAAAGTTAGCGAGAATGAATTACTCTTTGAAGTGTAGTTACAGACAACAAATGTAAAAGGTCCCTTAAAGAATAGGAAATGTGGCAGAAGTTGGTAGAGACACAGGGTTCATGAAGCCTTAAAAAAATATGGGAGAGACATAAGTATATTAAAATAAAAAAGCCAGTGGGAAAGAATAGCAAGAGTTTGAGGACATGAGAGAAGAGGAGATAAACTAATACGAGGAAGGAGGAGAGGAAAGCCAGAACTCAATGAAAGCAATTGACCTTAGAGAAGTGGAGAGTCACTGGCCTTGATTTTTCATAGGAGGGGGAAGATGGAAACAGAACAGTGGTTCTCAACCTTCCTAATGCCGCAATGTGTTTTCATTGTTACAAAGGGGTCGTGACCCACAGGTTGAGAAACGCTGAGATAGAGGTTATTTATATAGTGGCGGCAAGTCAGAGATAATTCCCATCTGATGGCTTGGGTTTTCTTTGTTAAGACAGAAACCAAGGTCAACAGCTGAAAATGAATCTTATCAAATGCTAAAGAAAGAACTTTCTAATATCTGTGGGCCTGGTGACCACTTGACAGGGAATGAGAAGACACTAGGTATTGATGTAGAAACAATCTCTTTTATGGCATTTGAGTATGACAACAAAGGGACATTTTTTTCTTCCCATTTGTCTCACGGTGGGAAAAGTATAGAGAAGAAATTGAAGTGAGGCAAATTGAGAGAGTTCACACCTGATATATTTAAATTTCAGAAGAAGGGTATGGATTATAAGGAAGGAAAGATTATAAGGAAGTTAACTCTTGTTAACTCCAAGAATTGTTTGACATTTGAGTAGCTCACCAGAGGAAACGAGAATGACCTAGAATGGTTTAAAATAAAGGTTGGGATGGTGTGGCCTCCAAGGACCACAGAATCTTCAAACTCCATCACATATTTCAGTGGTCCATCACATATTTCAGTGGTTCTCAATGATGGCTACATATTAGAATTACCAGAGTAACTCAAACATACCATGTCCAGGGCTCAAACCCATAAATTCTCATTTCAGTGGTCTAAAACCAGGGTGGCCTATTCCAAATGGAGTCCACAAACCAGTAGCGTCAGCCATATAGCCATTCCCTAGGATCTTTTTAGAATTGTAGACTCTCAGACTCCACTCAGACCTACTAAATCAGAATCTGCATTTTAACAAGATCCTCAGTTGATTAAGTCTGAGAAGTGCTGAATGAAAGCATGATCTAGAGTAGAGTCCAAACATGGGCACCTTTTTGAAGCTTCCTTAGATAATTCTAATGTGCAATCAGTGTTGAGAACCATTGCTGGATAGAAAAATAGATCATTAAAAAATTGCATTAAGTTCATGTGATAAAATCTCATTGTATTCTACATGCATCAATAAAAAGGAGTGTTTGTAAAAACTGGTGAAATGCAAATAAGGCCTGTCATTAATAGTATTGCACCAAAGTCAGTTTTGTGGTTTTGATAATGTACTATAGTTATACAATGTGTTACCATTGGTGGAAGCTGGGTGAGGGATACATGGGAGCTGTGATCTATATTTGCAATTCTCCTGAGTCGTAAATTATTTTAAAATAAAAAGTTAAAAAGAAAACATTTTAAGCTAATAGAGAGCCTGCCTAGGATGAGAAGCATCTGTTCTCCACCATCATCTAAGAAGTAAACAGGCCCCATCATTCCTTCAGAGGAGAGCCATTGGAAGATTTAAAGCTGAGGAAGACAAGTTTGAATTTGTTTCAGAAAAATAAATCTGGTGGCAGTTTGGAGAGGAGACTGAAAGCAAAAAAAGAAGTAAGTGAGGAAGCCATTTCTGTCATCCAGACAGATTATAAGGGCTAGAACCAAATCAGGAGCAATGGAAAGGGAGCAGGAGAGGGTGAATTTGAGAGATTCTGGAGGTGAAATTGACAAGATTTGATGAATAATGCAAGTATTGTCAACCTTGGCTGTGTGTTCTAGTCTCCTGGGAAGCTTTTTAAAATACAGATGGCTAAGCCCTCGCCAAAAGATTCTGATTTAATGGTGTGAGAGTGGACCTAGGCATATGAGTTTGTGAAGTTCCACAAGTGCTTGAAACGGGCAGAGTTGTGAGGGGCTGGATAGAAGGCTCAGGCTGAGGAGGTGAGGAGTGCAGAGCAAGCCTCACAGGGTTACCCCAAGGGCGTCAGTAACCAGCATGGGATGAGGAGGAGGCAGCAAAGGTACAGGCAGGAAAAATTAGGAAGACAGTTCTTCCTCGTCCCTTTGTTTTATGCTAAGAAAAATTACAAAACGTTGACTTAAAATGTGTAAAGTCATAATCCTTGCCACCTAGCTATCTTCCCATGGCCTATCTAAACAAATACATTTTTAAAAGGAAATAAAACAGTTCAGTTGTTGTGCCATCTAAACATAACCTCAGCTTACTTAAAGGCACACACAACTTTATTATCAATCCCAAATTTTGAAGTATATAGAAGGAAATCTTCAGGAGACTGGGCTAGAATGGGTCAGGAACAAGGTGAAATTCTTTGTTTTAACTGCTGTTAGCCACTCTGGGTGTCTGGAAAGCCCTTCCCTACTTGTCTCCCACGTGTTCCCATCTTCCTCCACTAAAGTCTCTGTTTGCCCTGGTTGGTTTTGGCTCCTCTGAGGCTGGGGGCGGAGAGGGGGGTTGGAATCCAGCCAAATGCAGAGTGTGGCTGTTTTCTCCCTTCGCCCAGGGCCCCAGGGCAACAGGTGCAGCAAAGCCACCCCAGCACTCACTGCTAAGAGACCCCAAGATTCCACTGAAGGCATTCTGAGAGCATGTACCCTGACCCCACACTCACAAGTGGGAAGTGGCCAATGGCTGACAGACTGTCTTTTTACTGGGTGCTCTGCCAAAGCCACCATTCTCCACCTCATAAAAACAATCTGAGGTTTCCCTACTGAAAGCTGTTTTCTGCCTACTGGGATCACTCTTTATAAAGTTGTATATAAAGCACCGTGAAAATGTTTCCACTTCAAAATGTTCTGCTCTTTAGCATTTCAGTTTTCCCTGTTAAGGCCCTTTTTGCTCCCGCTTTTTCTTTGACTTAGAGATGTTACAAAGACTGCTAGTACTCATTATGCATAAGCATCTGGTAATACATAATAAGCCCATCATAGATTTTAACGATTTTAAGATGGAAAATATTAAGGTATCATTTAGAGAAATACTGCTGTTCCAGCTTCTTCAATTACATTAGGCCTCAGCTTTCTCCTAGCTATGAAATTTATAAGGTAACAAAGTAACACCTAAGCTCATCCATTTCTGAAATGAACCCAAACTTAGTTTGAGATCTTAGTTTATATTGATTCTTATAAAGCTACTTCAGCCTGGAAAAGGAGAAAAGAAATGATAGGCTGAGAATCTTAAAATACCTTCATTCCTAATTCTGATATGCTGTTCTTTCTAGAAAAACATATGTTAATATCTGCCTGTGTATGCCCTTGAGAGCTGGGCCAGAAAAGCATTGTTATAGTTTTTTGTTTTGTTTTTAAATTGCTACAATATTTTTACTTTTATAGGCATAAAAGTCCATACACCCATTTTAACAATCATCTATTCCTATATGTTCTGGTTCCTCGTGTTTGTTTGCTTTTTTGGTTTGCTCGTTTGGCTTTTTTATTCCCTGAGTCTCTGAGAACTAACTAGTTCTCTTGTTTTAATCACTTCTCAGCATTTAACTAGGTTTCAGGACATTCCAGGGGAAGCTGTTTAATGCATACTGGTGATGCCAAGAAGATTGTACAAGAGTATGTTGGCATGTCCAGAATGTTTCTATCTTGAGTTTTGTGTGCCTACTCTTTGCGTGCACTGTGCTGGCAATGGGGATATAACAAAGAACAAAACTCAGTTCCTTCTCTCAAAAAGCTGAAAGAAGATGCCATTCTAATATGGCAAGTGATGAAGCAGATCTGTACACACACTGGGGATGAGGGGCTAAATCTATATTTCCAGGCAAGGCTTCCTGGAGGAGGTGACACCTCAGCTGAGCCCATCATTCCTCACAAGTCCATACTCTTAGGAGAGACACTGGCGGACTGCAACTTGGCTGCAGCCCTTTCTCAAACAGCCTCTGTTTCTTGTTAGTGTTGATTTGCAACAGCCTCTCCCCCAAATATAGTACAGAGTTCTAAAAAGTACCCTGGAGATCCTTCCTGCCTCACATCAAATACATCATAGCAGAATATCATATCCGGTAATCCTTGCCATTGTACCTCCCACAAAAAGAGAAGTGCAGCTTCTCATAAATAATACAATCCTCACATCATGACAAAAGGCAGCTGCTCTGTGACAGTAACACCAATAGAAAGCCAGGAAGAATATGGGATTGGTGGTAGTGAATTTAAACCATCGTGCACCTCATACCTGGGTAAAGGTGCCAACTACATTTCTGATTGAGACGAGGAAAGGTTTCTTAGTACACAGAAGAGTGCTAGGCACCTGTGATGGGCTTTTCTTCCAGGCATTTTATCTATATTGTCTCATTCAAGAATTAACACTACAATACAGTAATCCCATTTTGATGATGGGGGGACTGAGGCCCCAGAAAGGTGATTTGCTCAAGGTCATCAGCAAGTGACTTAGTTGGATGTGAACACAGATCTGACTCCAGTGTCAGGCTCTTTATAGCATACCAGGTTGCCTCTGGAGCTCTTCTCTGTTGCAGTGTTTATAGTTAGTCTCAAAGACAGTGCAGTTTAATATCCACAGGAACAAAAGACTTGGACAGGCACTTTGGCAAAGAGGATAGTAACAGGGCCAATGAGCATGTTTAAAGGTGCTTCGTTTCAATAATTATGGAAATGCCAATTAAAACCAAAAAGAGATAGCAATGTTCAACCACCAGGATGATAAAATGATAAAAATTAAAAAAGACTGATAATACCAATCGTTGCTGGGGATATGGGCCAACCAGAACCCTCATACATTGCTAGTGGAACTATAAAATGGTACAATCACTTTGGAAAACTTAAATATATGCCTACTCTGTGATCCTGAAATTCCACCCTTCAGGTCTATATACCCATTGGTGTGCTGGAGCTAGCTCCTGCTGACTCCTTGAAAGATGACTGGGCACATGGCTTCCTAACTCACATCCCCTCAGTAGCTTGAAATCAGCTGTGGTGAAGGTGTTTACAAACACTTATAAATCAGAGCTATTTTTGTTAGAGAACTGATGGTTAAACATTTACTAACATACCGCTGTATATACCTGGGAAAAATGAATGTGTGTGTCCACCAAAGACTATGTATAGGAATCTCTGTAGCCATTTTTATTTATAAAACCCCCAAACTAGAAACTCCCAAAAGGCCCATCAACGGGAGAATAGAAAAATAAATTGTAGTATCTTCACACGATGGAATATTATACAGCAAAAATAAATAAAACTAACCAACTATAGACAGACACAACATGAATTGCACAGGCCATTGGTTGGATTAAAGATAGCAGACACAAAAGTACATACCACATAATTCCATTTATAGGAAGCACAGGAACAAGCAAAACTAACTGACACTGATAGAGTCAGAATAGCTTTCTTCCTGGGGTGGTGGGGGTATTGACTAGGAAAGGATAGGAAGAGACTTCTGGATACTTAGATATATTCTATGTCTTGATCTGAGCAATATTCTTGGGTATATACATACAAAAATGCAGTAAACTGTATGCCTAATATTTGTCCATTTTGTAATATATTCAGTAGAACCTCCATAGCTGACCACCTCCCTACACTGACCATTTCCAGAAAACTATGAAAGTTGACCTAACTTTCATAGACCAGACACGCACCACATGTACGTATCAGTACAGCAGGCCTAGTTCCTTATGTTGACCACCTCTGTATGTTGACCAGTTTGTTACAGTCCCTTGGGTGGTCAACCTACAGAGGTTCTACTCTGTGTGTATATATTATACCATAATAATGAAGAGGCACGCGCACACACACACATGCTATTCAGTGACCCTGTTAGTAAAGTGGAAGAATTAGACTACCATTCTAGCAGTGCAGAGCATCCAACAATGGGGAGTACCAATGAGAAGAGAGGCAGCCTGAATCTTGGCAGACAAATCAGCGCAGTTTTACTGACATCCAACACACTGCCATCATGGAGACTTTCAACACCTGTACTGGCAGCAGAGCCAATGCATGGAGAATTTGTCTCCATCAGCACATACTCCCCAGGCACATCACTGCCTGGGAAGGAATCCAGTGAACACATCAGCTGTCTCTCCCACACACCTACTGCCACAACAGCAGAAATCCAAAAATGTAAAGATAGAGCCTCTCGTCCAACTTGGGCAGTATTCCAGCATTTGCTGTCAACAGAGAACACTGAAGCTGAGACCTTACCTGCTGAGATGTTCCAGGAGGATGCAAAGAGGCTTCTAACTATGTCTCTTGAGCTTTTATTCAAATAAAGTAAAAGCCAAAGAAATGCCTGCTTCCCTTATCATCAGCAGGAAGAAAAATGAGAGATCATGTCATCTCATAGTTCTCCAGTCCTGGCAGGATGCAGGCCTAAGCTCTTCTTGAGGAGTTATGTGCATTCTTGTCATCAGTATACTCTGGACCCAACATATGATTAGCTTTAAGCCTTAATGGAAACATTGCACTGTGTTCCAAATGAGGGGAAAATACAGTTGGTAGCATCAGGCCATCTATACTCATAAAACTTCTCAGGGCCTCCTGGAGAGCTATTTATTGCGTACCTACTGTGTGCATCATCAGAAAAACGTGCTCTCCATCAAAAGACTTAGTATGAAGAGAAGCTCACAAAGTCCTGACCTTACTCCCTCAGGGTTAAGTTTTATTTCCAAATCATCACATTTGAATGCACAGGACATTGGGAAGTTGGTTTTAGAATGGTTGGATGTTTTGAGGACACTAGGAGACTTTGAGCATTATTGGACATTGTCTTAATTTGGGCTCCCCAGAAGCCAACCCTGAGACAAGAAAGAAATCAAGTAAAAAATTTATTTGGGAAGTGAAGGGCAACAAGAAGGGGAGCAAGGAGGTGAGACAGAAAGGAGATGGAGCCTAAAAGGACGCGGAATTAAGCAGACCACTGCTGTGGGCGACCGGAGCACAATCCCACTGGGGCTGCTCTGGGAACCAGTTTAAAATATACTCACCTCAAAGTGATCCCGCCCATGGGGAGGGAGCTGGGTATTTATAGGCCAACTCCATCTGTCATTGGTTGAGGGATGCTCCCAAGAGGTGTTAATTCTCCAGCACTTCTGTCCTGCCAAGCAGATGGCAAAGTAGGCTCTCTGACAAAGAAGTGTGGGTGCTGGCATTTGAAGTCGGGCAGGTGTGCTCTCAAGAGATAAGGGCTAGAGGATATGAACAGAGTGCCAACCACATCTGCTACAGAGGAGCTTGAAGCAATTGGCCAGGAACTTCTACACTTGTATGGTCTATGACTGCATTTTGGAAGTGCACATACAGAAAAGTGAAAGGCCACACATAAGTTAAATCTGCACATCTATACATCTACAAATGATAGCACATGATGACCCAGCCCTGGGAAATGCAGCACAAATATTTAATCAGTGTCGTAGAGCATCCAGTTCTACTACCTGGCTTACTCTCTGGGCCCAGCTGTCCAGATCTATAAAAAGGTAGGGACTTAAACCCTTTTCTTTCTTCAAGCTTGTATGCCACTATGGTTCAGACCTTTTCACCAATGAACTAGTTAGTGCACTAGTATTTTGTCCCATCTCCCTACCTCCACTCTTTTTACCCTTCCCAATCCAGCTACTACACTGCAGGCAGAGTGCTGACCCCATTATACAATTCTGATCATCTCATCCCCTGCCTGAAAACTTCCATTGCTTCTCACTTGCCTGCAGGACAAAATCTGTCTTTCAAGTTCAACAAACAAGACCTTGTATGATTTGGACCTTGCCTGCTTCTCTGACTTTCCTCCTATTGTATTCCTATTTCCCCAGACATCCTTTCTGTGCCTCTGAAATTTTGCCCCTGCCATAGTTTCTGCCTGAAATACCCTTTGCTTCAGTTATACACCTCTGGCCAAGCCTCTGTCCATAATTCACTTCTCATTCTTAGGTCCTAATGAAGAGGTCAGTTCCTCCTAGAAGCCTTCCCTGAAGATCCCAAGGCCAGTGTGGGTACCCTTCCTTTAATGCCCTGCACTTCTCCCATCATAGAAGTCCACAAAGATCCTGTAACTTCCTCATTGCTTGTCTTCATCTCCCTTCGTTTTCATTTGTACTTAGTTTTCATCTCCTTAGTTTGCATGTTCTGTGAGAGAAGAGCTGTATCTGTCTTGTTCACATTGCTTACGATTTGCTAACAGATACTAATAAATTTTGTTGAGTGGATGAATGAGAAGTTCCTCCCTCATCTGTCCCATCTCCTATCCACCTTTCTATTTCATTGCAGGCTCCCCACTATTATACACATCCCTACATTCCCTCACCAACACACACACCCTACTTAATGACATACTAGACATCCTGCACCCCCACCGCACCCTGTAGCTACTCCTATCGTAGCACTATAATACTTAACTCTGTGATTTGCCTGTGCTCACCAATCCAAGAATCTGCCTGAAGTTCCTCTTCTATACTCTTAAGTTTCTTGAGGGCAAAATTATGTCTTACTGTTCTTTATCTCCCCAGGGCTTAACATAATGCCAAGCATAGTATAGACACTTAATACATGTTGAGTAAGTGGGTCATTGCCATATTGGTGATGAGATGCAGAAGAATTCATCCGCATGACCTCTAATTCTCAACAGAGCAAAGAAAGCTCTGGCCTCCTACCTGCCTTGTTTCTGAGACGCATCACAGACTTCACATCTGTGAGCCTTGAAAATTTTCATTAGCCAAGTCAGCCATCCACTGTCGGTGTTAAAGCAAGATAGAATCATCCAGAGTGACATCTTTGGACATGAAAGCAGTCTTTGCTCCTGGCTGAGCTGTCCACTTCCAGAAGCTACGTGTCAGTGAGACAGGAATGGAAGCCATCTGTCAATTTCAGTAGCTCTGGTGTGCTCAGGGGAGGTAGACGAAATGTTCTGAGAGTTCCTGTGGAGGCCCTCTATCTCTGAAGTAGCAAGCAAAACTGAGCTGCAGGCTAGCTGAATCCGATAAAACATCGGAGACTTGACACGGAAGGAAACTGAACTGGTGGGAGGGCAGTGTGGTTGGAAGTCGTTAGAGACAAAAAGGGTTTTTCCAAATTATTTTCCTGGAGGCCTTTATGATGACAAGATAGTGTCATGTGCAATATTCCAGGTTTTATCGGCAGTGATGGGGCTGCAAACAAAAGAAGCATTGTGGGCATAAACAGATGAAGTTACATCAATGCCTGCAGCCTCTTAGCTATCCCTAGATAGGGAGGGTATATCTCCTGGTTTGCTTGGAATGGTCCCATTTTATACTTGTTGTTCCTACAAAACAACAAAAGTGCCCTTGCACTTTTAAAAGTGTTCCAGTTTGGATGATAAATTATATGGTCACAGTACTCATTGACAACATTAACAGCAGGAGCAGAATCTTCAGATAGACATGACATTGGGTGGTAGGCACACAGGATTTTTTTATATTAGTCTCCAGACTTCCTTATTTAAAAAAAAATCAAAAAGAAACCCAAAAAACAAATACACATGAAAAATTCAAACTACCCTATAATTAAGCATAGCACATAATTATTTCAGTCCCCAATTGCCTACCTAAATTGTTTCTCTGCTCTTATAGTTTTTAGATTATAGTCTAACCATATCCATTTGTCTAATGAGACCAGCCAGTTGTCTGTAGCATATAAGCAACAGGACCAAATTCAATGTCATCTGTTTATTTAAGATGTAAATTATATGCATGTAGCATGATGGCCTTTGGGTACAAATGAAATATCATTCACTGTCACCAGAGAAAATACAAATCAGCAAGAAGAAACAAACACTGAGGGTTCAGTCAACAGATCTTTGTTGACCCTTTCTCTGTGCCAGGCACTACTCTAAGTGCCTAGGCTACGGGATTGAATGAAACAGAAAAAACCCCTGTTGTCATGAGGGATGGGCGTTAGGGAGGGATGATACCCAAGTCCTATAATACCCTAACTTCATTCTGATGTTTTTTGATATATCCACACGCTGCCAGGCCTTTTTGCTAACATTTTCTGTAAATTTTTGTTTGTTTTTTCTTCGCCCTTATGTGTGTATCTGGGTGGGGAAGGGTAACACAGGAAACAGACATGATGCAAAGGATGCTGTCCAGACGGATGAAAGTCTTGTCTCTTTTCACATCTGTCTTCTTCCTCTCTAGCTGGTTGAGCATGGTTGTCATTGGTAATGGGGTCCTGGCTTGTCTCTGAGGTTTCTATTATAAGTACCTGTCATTTGCCAGCTTTCACTGTTCAATACAGGTCAGAATCTTGTTGCTTTTCCTAGGTTATTTTGTCATATGTGACCCCTTGACTTTGCTGGGTTGTGGGCCACCTGCTCTTAAGCTTAATACCAGAAAGCAAATTTATCAGTATTGAAATGCCCAAAGCAGAGAGATTAGGGGATTTTGCCAAAGGAACTCCCATTAGGGGACAAACTTCTGAGCCCAGGATTTAAATCTAGGCTGATCCACTTAACCCTCAGCAAGTTATTTAAGCTTCTTGAGGCTCAATTTCCTTACCTAGAAATGAGTTGCTGTAAGGATTAAATGAGATGATAGATGTAGTATTCTTTATACAATGTCCAACACTTAATAGACACTTAATACCTTTGCGTTCCCTTCTTTTATGCCACCTGCCTGGTCTAGTGGTTGTGCATGGTAATCTAACCAGGGGGCTCACCTGAAGAAGATGGGCTAGTTTTCAGGCTGCAAGCTTATAATGGAATTCAGAAGTGCCACCTTTAAACACATACTATTCCTATCCAGCTGTTCTCTTCAAATATTTATACTGATGCATGCTTCTAGCCCAATTATCCCTTATTCTCTCAACAAAGACATAAGCAAAATCTGTCACCTTTGCATTTCATTAACATGCTTTTCAAGAACAACTAAGAAAGTTCCATTATGTAACTGTAACAAAATTGAGGTGGAGCAAAGCAAAACAGAGGATAGTAGTGGGGTTTTGTTTTTGCTGTCAACCATTTCCAGGGTATTACTTACACGTCAGACACTACTGAGCAGTGCACACCAATTTCTCATTTATCTTCCAACAATCCTAATGAGATGGTACTATTGTCCCCATTTTACAGATGAGGAAACTGAGGCACCATTAAATAACAGCTTGGTGTCCAAGATCATACATCTGCTAAATGAAAAGTTGAGACTTGAGCTCAGACAGTGTACCTTTATCACACCAAGCCATGCCACCAACATCAACACCTCCCAGAAGGGTCAAGGCCTCAGCAAGCTGAATCACAGAAACTATCATAGCTTGACCTTTTGCTCTATAACACCTCTCTTTAGAACAGGAAAAAGAGGACAGTGGCTGAAATGCTGCTACAATTTTTAAGAACAGTAGCTTTGTATGGGAACCTTGAAAGGACAGAAAAATTGTTGGGAAGAAATGCTCTTTTATGAATGACATCAAGTCATTCTTGTAAGGCTCCATGGTCCATCCTTCAGGAGAGCTGTTAATATGTCATTAAGTGGAACTTTTTTCTTCCTTTTTTCACCAGCCATAATTCTTACTATTCTCAAGTTCAGTACCCATAAGAAACTTAGAAAATCCTTTAAATGGAGAAACATTGCCGAAGAGCTCATCTGATGGAGACATGCATTCATCATTTTCTAGATTTAACATTGTTATTAATTATTCACAGTTTCAGACATTTCAGGGACATGCGTTATGTGGCATTTTGATTTTTTGATTTCTTAAGCCAAAACTACCAAAAGTATGAATTATATTTGAGACCAGCCTGAGCTAGAGCGAGACCCCATCTCTAAAAATAGCCGGGCGTTGTGGCAGATGCCTGTAGTCCCAGCTACTCGGGAGGCTGAAGCAAGAGAATTGCTTGAGTCTGGAGTTGCTGTGAGCTGTGATGCCATGGCACTCTATCAGGGGCATCAAAGTGAGACTCTGTCTCAAAAAAAAAGTATGAATTACAAATTGCCCGTGGGGACCTATGCCCAAATGTGGGCATCTCTACTTTTGCTTGTGGAAAGGGAAGGAGTAGATTTGTATGCCCTCTCCAAGCCCCAAACTGTTTGTTTTTTAAAAGCCTGCCCTGATACCACCACATTGTCTCTTGGAAATGAAAAACACTTTTTTCTGACACACACTAGGGAAGCTTAGGTTCTGACAGGAATGTTGGGGAGAAGGAGGGGTCAGGAGGGGGAAAGAACACTCACTCACTGAAGGTCAGTCTGGTGAACCACCTGGAACTGCCACTACTGAACCACTTTTGAACCTATGAAAGTGGCTATTTTATATGGTTTGACCTAATACTAAATGCCGGTCCAAGCACCTTTTGTAAGTAAAGAGTATCCCCATTTTACAGGTAATGAACTGAATTAAATGCCTAAAGTCGTTGACTTAGTTTAGATTCCCCCAAAAGCTGACCCAGAGTCAAGGACTCCATGCAAGTAGGAAGGCAATCCCAGGAAGCTCTGAGAACAGTGACAGGAGGCAGGGACAGGAAGCAGCCAGCTCTGGAGACACTGTCAAGCCCGTTGCCCTGTGGGGAACTCTGGGACATGGTGAGGAATATGTGCTGCAGGGTTATCCTACCTGGGGGGACATGTGAGCTGCGCAGACTGACTTAGTCATAAGTCTAGGCTGCTTGGGATTGAGATACCGTGTTAATTCCCCAGCACTTCCATAGCAGGCTGGAAATAGGCTTGGTGCACTGAGGCAGGAAAGGTAAGATGTGGGCAGGGCCCAGCTGCGTCTGCTACAGCCCCACAGCTAGTACTACAGAGGCAGGGTTTGAACTTGTGGCATTCTAATGTCATAACTCACATCCTTCCCACAAAAGCATAAGATGTCAAATTAGGAAAGATCAGGGGTCCAGGACAATCAGGAATCAACTCTAGGTTATGTTTGGACATCTGTAAGCCCACTAACCAGAGGAGATGTTATCCATGCTGCCTGCTGTATAATAAAGTAATTACATTTGTGTAGCCCGCCAAAGTTTACAAAACGCATGCATATCCATCACGTCCTTTGGCCGTCATCATGCACATGAGACAGACTAAAGCCCATTCACTCATGAGATTACTATATTCGTGTGTTTAATCCATAGCTATTGAGTATGTGTTCCAGACACTCTGCTAGGTGCCAGAGATGTAGAGATGGACCGAACAGAGGTTCCACCATGGCACAACTCATATTCTAGTGGGGGGCAGCAGAATAAAGAAATAATGATCAGTACTTTCTTCTCCATATATCTGATGACCATCTTGTATCACTGCATGTACTTATTATTAAATTGGAACTAATTGATGGTTAATTCACTAATCCATGTAGTGAAAACATTTATACCACCTTAATATTTAAAGAAACAATGAAACATATGATAATGTCCTATTATGATTGGGGCCATGAGAAAATTAGAACAAGAAAAGATGATGGTCATGGCAAAGGATGCTACTTTTTTAAAATTGGGAATGGGGTCAAGGAAGATGATTGCATTTAAGCAATGAAGTAAAGGAAGTAAGGGGACGAGTTTTGTAGGTTTTCTGGAGGAAGACCATTTCAGGCAGAATCAAGAGCCAGACAAGGAGTGCAATGTGGGAACAGTGAGATGCTAGTGTGGGGCGGGACAACACAGACACTGTCTCATGTCATTGGCCATAGTCAGCACTTGAGTTTTTGTTCTGAGCATGATGGGAAACCCTGGGGGATTTAGAGCAGGCTCATTTTTTACTTATCTCTTAAGTCGCATGACCAGGAAGACCCCAAACCAGGACTAAAATCGAAGCCTGCTGACTGACTCTAGACCTAAATGTCCTTGGCATTCTGTTTTTCTTGTTCCTTGCATAGTGATTTGTGGTCTCCTAGCCAAGTCCTAAGACCACTGTTGCCTGCTTCCTGCACATTTGGCTCCTTTGCAGTTTGGCTCAGCAGTCAGCTTTAACATTCTCCCATTTCTCTGAGCAGCCTTTCCTTCTCACCCACAAACTTGTTCAACTAGAGTTTAAACCTGACCCTAATAATTCAAGTGAGGATTTAGAGAATGAAAAAATAACCACTCTAATCGGAAAGTTTAACTTTACAGATTGGCAGGTGTCTTCATGATATCAAGGATATTTTTAAAAATCAAGACCAAGAGAGATTTTCCCCCAGACCATGGAAATAGATTATTGGACCTGTGGTTCACTGTATTATCTTTCTCATCCAGACAAATAAGGAATCAGGCAAAAGTTACAATGAGATATTGCTATTGCGTTTATTTTTTTTCACCATCACTATTTTTTGTTTCTAAAGTCTCAGATTTATCTGCTTCAAATCCGAAGCTACTTTGTTTTTCCAGCCAAGGCTGCGAAGACAAACTCAGCTTGTTTGGGGAATTACAATGTGGGGCTGTCTTGGCTGCTTTTCAGTGTCAACACCCGCAAGAAGTGTATTTACCCCTCTGTAAAATAAGGAGCAAAACAGAACATTCCACTCTCCCGGACCTGCACTGACATTGCAGTATCGACAGAGGTGACCATTTGTCTTTTGTCACTGGAGCAGGTCAGCATGACACCAGACACACATGTGCAAGGGAAGCGTATGGATAGATAGTCACTTGTTTGGCTATATCCACTGCTTAAATTTGGTGTCCTCTGAAAATGTAATGTTTCAAAGGCAGAATGATATTTCTGTTCACTTATTAAGAGATGACTAACTTGCTTTTGGCTGCACTACAAATGAATCACGGTAACAATCCCCAACTTGCGACTTCTGGTGTTCTGATGTAATGCATTTCTATTAAAAGAAGAGGAAAGAGAGTGGGTGAGAGTGAGATCATGCGAAGACAGAACATAACACCAAGGGAGCTAGCGTAATTTATGAACTGCAGCAGCCAGACCCGTCCACTTCAAGGTGTTTGCTTGCGTCCTGAGTGAGGATACCTTGCCAATTTGTACCTGCCCACTTACAGTTGCAGAACATAGACCCAGATCAAGACCTGGGATTTGGAGGGATTCAGTGAAGAAAACATTTCATTTAGGGGTGAAAAACAGATATTCCTTGAAAGCATTTTAAAGTAATTTTGACTTAGTGTCACTGGGAAGGTAATATTTGAGGGCAAGTGATATAGGTTAGGAAGGCAAACCCCAGTCTCCTTTTTGACGTTTTTAAAATGTATGCATCTTCTTTGGGAGGAGCAGAAGCAGGGGTGGGAATGTGAGCCCAGGAAGGGAAGGTAGCCCATAAAGGGGGGATCATCAGACTCAATCCCACTGGAACCTGGGGAACCCGCACCTCCTCCGAGTCTTCCCTAGCACATGAGATTCCTGAAGACTGCTTGAGCCTGCTCCCAGAGCATTTTACTTGCCCTGCATGGGCAGAGTGGCTTTCCTGCCTGCCTTCTCTTTTCAACGAGAAAAAAATACAAAGGAGCTGAAAGGTATTGTATGAGATTGTCTAACCCACAGGTATTTTTCCTATGTTAGTCACCACTCGGGAGCAGATCCTTCCTTCCTCCCAGATCCCTTGTGTACTCTCCTCTACAAGGTGTCCCTGCTGTCTTCTGAGGAAGATATGAGTGTGCCAAGGAGAGGCAGAGAGGAAATTAGACTCTGGCCTGTCGTGACCGGCAGCCCACACTGGCTTTGTCCCAGGCTCTGGCAGAAGGGGATTAGAAGAGCCAGTGCCTCCCCAGAATGAGAATTCACTCAGAAGAGGGAATCTTTTTTGTTGTTGTTGTTGTTGTTGTTGTTTTGTTTTGTTTTTTCAGTAAACCTATTTTCTTTACCCTGTTTTCCTTCTGGGTTTCATCTACTATCAGGTCTGTCATTACCCTAAAAAAGAACTTTAGTGTTTCAGAAAGGTGTACCTCAAGTAGCTATAATAAAATCTCAAACTGATATTTACAAAGTTGACTTTCTTACCCGGTACCTGATTATATAGCTTGTGGATATCACTCATCTTAGAATTATGTAGTGTTATAACTGGAAGGGTTTGTCCTTAAAGATTAGCTCGATCAACACCTTTTTTAAAGTGATAAATCTAAGATGGGAAATCTCTGACCTAAAGAAGTAGAGCAGTAGTCTTCAACCTTCCTAATGCTGTGACCCTTTAATACAGTTCCCGTGGGTCGCGACCCACAGGTTGAGAACTGCTAAAGTAGAGTGACATTCCTAAGGTCTCTGACATGCCTAAGGTAAGTGGCAGGAGCCATACTGGAAGCCACAGCTTCTTATTACTGGATCCCATTGTGTCCCATAGCCTTTTTTTCTTAAGCCTGTCTTTAAAAAATTTTATTTAGTAATTTCAGAAGTTGAATGGAGATTAAGAAAAATCAGTAAACTCAAAACCCATCCCCTCCATTACTTGTTAGTATCGCCATGGAATACTGCCATCCAGAAGTGAGGTTTGGCTGTTTGGATTATTTCTGTTAGCTCTTATTGGACCCCATGTGTCCACGTGTGACTGTGCCACAGCTCAGTCATTTTGAGCCTGGTGAGCTGACTGATCTTCTCTACATCCTCACTGCTGAATTTGTGTTGGTCTGGAGTAAGTGTCCTGCTATACAGTAAGACTTGACTTAGAATCCTGGATCTGCCCTTTACTTAAACTGGGTCATCTTACGTGAGTGATTGAAATTCTTTAAGCTTCAGTTGCACCAGCTATAAAATGAGGACAATTACTGAACCATTTTCATGGAATCTTTGTATTTAATACATTTTAAAAACTGTACAGAAAGCACTACTATAATAATAATATTCTTAACCTGATGGGTGATGAGAACAAAGCAGCTAATAATTTAAATGATATATTCAGAGTGTTAGAATGACTCTCAATTTAATGTTTAGTGCAGCCTCTTTCTCAATAATACAATAATAATAAAGGATATTGTGATCAGAATTGACATTGGATTGGGCTTTACTAGTACAAAGCACTTGGTGTTGTTTACTGTCAGGATATTCCCTTTGTTTTGGACATTGTATCTCAGATGATTTTCCCAGGAAATCGTAAGTACACTAAATTCAGATAAATGATCCTATTATTGGCAACATAGGGGATTTGATGAGTACTTGTTGAATGTGTGTTGAGTGAATCATCTAGAATCTGTACATACTGATAGAAACATGAACTATTATGTTGATTCACATGACAGGTTCAGACTATGTTAAGGGTCAGAACTATGACTTTGCATTATTTTCCATTCCTTTTCTGAGAAGAGTGTCTTACCTATTCAAGGTGAAGCTTGTGTGGATAGCAGTTGTCTATTTTGTATATTATCTGAGGCATAGCTTTGATCTCTGGCTTCCTTTTCCCCCCTGTGAATGTACTTGGTACTGCAGTTTAGAACATCTAAGATTTCTACTGCCCTGAGTGGGGCCCCTTCAGGAAATCCAGGGCATCCTAAAACCCTGTATGTGTAGATGTTCAGGTAGCATGTGCAGCGTGTCTGTCCGTGACTTTGTGGATGTCCAGGACTGGACTGTGTGTGCTTGATGTGTAGTCATAAGAACCAAAACTCAAAACTGAGCCATTTCAGAAGTCATAGAAGAGAGTCCATCTTAATTCTCCTTTCCCATGCCTCTCATCATCCTCTCACCTCTCATCCCACAGTAGAATGCCAAGGCTCCCCCCACCAGGTGGGTGGCCTCTACCAACAACCTCTGCCTGGCTGCTTTGTCATCCTGTATCACCCTGCCACTCAGAAGCAAGAGTGACACATGTTCTACCCACCACTCCATCACAAAGTCAAGGCAGCTCTAGTGCTGAGTTAAGAAAACTTCCCTCTCAGACTTCAGTAAGGTTCTCATTTTCCTGTGGTCTGGTGGTACAGGGGTTAACGTGGTATCTGCTTTCTTTAAGGTATGGTCCCAGAGGTCACAGCAGTAGATCTGCAGTGTTGGCAGATTGCTAAATAGTTTACAACCCCCCACTCAGCAGGGCAGAGAATGGATGGAAAATATCCCCTTGCTATAATTGGGTTCAGCCCTGTGGCTTAACACCATCTTATTTGGCAATCTTTTTCTCTTGACATATTTAGTAATCACTCTAAGGAAGATTTATTACACTGCTCGTGGGAACAAACAATGTGCTGAATATTACACATATGCATGCTTTCAATACCACTCCTTTTCTAGCCGATTTTGAATCTTTTCCCAAAGTCTTTCTTTGAACTCTTATTAAAACTCTCTTGTCTTTAAATTCCTCTTGGCTCTTCTCTTGTCCAAAATAATCTTTTACATTTTGGAAATTTTTTTATATTTAGGAGTTCTTTTAATCAAAATTCACTGGGCCATGCTTAGAGAAGAATGGCTAAAAACACACTTTTACAGCTCAAAACCACTGAAGACCTTTTGCTCACTGTTAGTCCTAAAGCATCAAAACAAGCAATTAGCATGTGGTTAGGCTTGTGAAAATAGCCCTTAGGTGTCCCTGTGCATCTATCTGTTTCTGTGTGTGTGTGTGAATATAGATATATATATATCTTAAATATATGAAAGAAATCAAAATATTTCAGGCAAACATAATATAATAGAATGTTTTGTGAATCTGAAGGTTGATACCTATGAAGAGATGAGGGGAAAGAGGCTTTGAAAATTAAGATCAACAACTCATGCTCTGTGCTAAGGAAAAGACTTTGACAGCTGGTACCCCTCAGATATTTTTTAAAAGCATAATATCCCACTCACCCAGGCATGTGCACAGCAAAATTTCTTAACAAATACTCTGTCTAGAAGAGAAATCTGAGAAAATATATCAGGGTCACAGAGATTCTCAGAAGATTATGAGCTGTCATGGCACAGCTACGGTACAACTACTCTTGTGTGTGTTAAACTCTATTTTCTTTACATGTGAAATGATCTTCATCAGATGTGCAATAATGGCTATCTATGCTTTGGGAAGAGCCCATTCAGTGCTAGGCACAGTCCTAGATTCCCTCAGTTACTTAACACTCAAGTACGCGTCTGCCCCAGCCTCCTTTTGCAGACCGGCCACGTTTTATCCAGAGAAGGCAAAGCCACCATGAGAGCAAGCAGCTGGCTACTCAAAAAAGTTCAACGAGGGACCTGTGTGGCTACCACTGAAATAGTATCAAGAAACCATTTAAAAAGACAACCATTAGCCCTACCACCTCTCCCTCCATGCCCTCCTCGGCCTCTTACCTCACTTGTAAGTGAATTGTTGAGGGAATTTAAGGGAATTTAATTTATGAAGCCCTGACACACATGGTAGTCGCTCATTGAAGTCACTCCCTCTTACCCACCCTCCACATATTGCCTGTCTTCTTATGTTAGACAATAGATTACATGGACTTCTATATATATCTGAACTTGAGCACTTGTGTTTTTAGGGGTAGGGTAATAAAACACAAATTCATGATTAGTTACTAGCAAGAATCTTCATGCAGCGACTGGCATTGCCAGTGTGTGGTGAGGGCCTAAGAGCACAGGTTCAGAGCCTGGTATAGCCCAACTCTGCCTGGTATAGCCCAGCTCTGCCCCTTATTATATGGGTGACCTTAAGCAAGTGACTTGGCTTTTTTTGCCTCAGGTTCCTCATCAGTAAAATGAAGCTAGCACCTGTACCTATGTTATAGTTTGATGGAAGGACTAAATGAGTTAATCTGTATAAAGGGCCTAGAGCTATGTCTGGCACATAGTAGGGGCAGTTAAATGAGTGCTTGTATTCTCACGTGCACTTTGAAGGCAGGCATACAGTACCTGTGCACAGCAGATTCAACATGGAGCAAGGTTAGCAGAATAAATCCCAGTGCTCTCCTTTAGCATGTCCCCCAGCCAGGCTGTTAGAGTTACATCTCTCTTCCTACATATTGCAGACAGGGAAAACCAAAGAATGCAAGGACTGTCAAGGTGAACTTCTTGTCTTTAATAGTCGAAAGTGATTGAATTAGACGGGAGATCATTTAGTACCCTGCAAATCAGCAGCCAAGGGTGGACCTGCAAAGGACTGTGCATTGGGACTGATTCATAGGTGCTCAAAGCAGTGACCCAATCTTTAACATACCCTGTCTCACTCCCTCATTCCTATACTGGTGCTTCCGGGGCTCACCTCCCAAATAAACTGCTTGTATACAAATCCTTGTCTCAGGGTCTGCTTCTGGGGAAGCCCAACCTGAGACACTGGACCACAGAGATTACTGTCTGTCAAATACTACACAGGTACTTAATGGAGAATAGGGGCTGCAACCTAGGACTTTGGATTTCTGGGACATTGAGCAGATTAGGTTGCTTCTTGCTGATGACCAGCACTTTACCTGCCATTCAAAGCACTCATTTAACAGCCCCTAATGTGTGCCAGACACAGTTCTAGGCCCTTTATACAGATTAACTGTAATTAATTCTGTGCATTCAGAATTGTACTTTAGTTCGCTTTTTTACATTACATTTTTAAGAGGGAGACTGAACAGGGGACCTACATAAGATTTTCACACATTATAGACAAATTGGGTTGCAAATAAAGACCTTGTGGAAATAATGCTGGTACTTTAATGCAGCACTTTCCTCATAGGTACTTACTTTGCTCTTTCTCTCTTTTTTTTTAATGCAGCACTTTTCAAACTTTAGCTGCATCAGAATCCCCTGGAGGACTTGTGAAAACCCAGATTCCTAGGCTCCACCATCCTCGCTAAGGACTTTCATTTCTGACAAGCTCCCAGGTTCTGCTGATGCTGCTGGTTTAGTGGACACTGTGAGAACCTCTGGTCAGATGTGTGCTTTGCATTCCCTACTACCGATTTCTGATCAAAGGTTATAACATTTAATTTGAATTCTTTAGCTTAGAGATGGAATGAATGACTTCAATCCTACAAGAAACAAAAAGCAGAAATATTTGAATCCACAGAGGAAATGTCTGTCTTACTAACATCTAATTTTGGTAATGAACACTGTCTTTTTTTTTTTCTCCACAGTTGCATGCTGCTGTGACCAAGATCCAGGTTCCAAGGCCTGGCTTTAATTACACGTTTGCCCACATATGTATCCTGAATAATGATAAGACTTGCATCGTGGATGACATAGTGCATGTCCTGGAAGAGCTAAAGAATGCTCGGGCTACCAACCGGACCAATTTTGCTATCACATATCCAATCACTCACTTAAAGAATGGGAGGGCCGTGTACAATGGGCATCAGCTTGGGGGTGTCACCGTGCACAGCAAGGACCGGGTGAAATCTGCGGAGGCCATCCAGCTCACCTACTACCTGCAGTCTATCAACAGTCTTAATGACATGGTGGCTGAGAGGTGGGAGTCTAGCTTCTGCGACACTGTCAGACTGTTCCAGAAATCCAACAGCAAAGTCAAAATGTACCCTTACACATCCTCGTCACTGAGGGAAGATTTCCAGAAGACCAGCCGCGTGTCAGAACGTTATCTGGTCACCAGCCTGATCCTGGTGGTTACCATGGCCATCCTCTGCTGCTCTATGCAGGACTGTGTCCGCAGCAAACCCTGGCTAGGTCTGCTTGGGTTGGTGACCATAAGCCTGGCCACTCTGACTGCAGCTGGAATCATCAATCTTACTGGTGGAAAATACAATTCCACCTTCCTGGGAGTCCCTTTCGTCATGCTAGGTAATTGCTACCCTTTATTTTTCTGTTTCCTCCTGCGGGTGGTGCTGTGTCCTTGAAAGGCCAGGAGTAGCCATCTAACAGCTTCCGTTTCATTTGTAGTGTCTTCATTTTGCCAAGAAGTCCTGCAGCCAGTTCTATAAAGTGCTGGTCATCAGCAAGAAGCAATCTAATCTGATAAATGTACCAGAAATCCAAAGTCCTGGCTTCTAGCCCCTGCTCTTCATTATGTACCTGTGTGACATCTAACAGATAGTAATCTCTGTGCCCCAGCGTCTTAAGTTGGGCTTCCCCAGAAGCAGACTCCAAGATAAGGATTTGTATATGAGTAGTTTATTTGGGAGGTGAGCCCCAGAAGCACCAGTATGGGAGTGAGGGAGTGAGATAGGAACATGGACAGTTCAGGGTATATTAACGATTGGGTGGCTGCTGTGAGCACCTATGAATCAGTCCCAATGGGAACCTTTATTATTTGGGTGAGGAGGCTAGGCTATTTACCCAGAAACCCTACAGTTCATTGAGGGCTACTCCCTGGGGTAGTTAACTCCCCAGCACTTTCCAGGGAAGACTGAGCCTACTCCTACAGGCAGAGAAAGGCCTCAGGTGACTTTGTAGTAATAAGTCAATGAGCTCAAGAATGGGGAATGGAGGGGCACATGGATTGGGCCCTGATGGTGCCTGCTGCTCTCAGTTTCACCACCTTGAACAGAGTGATGTAAACACACAAAGGGACATGAGAAATATACAAGAATTTTGAAAGTGACAAGTGAGACATCAGTAGGAAGGTAACTTTTTTCCTATTCTTCGTATGAACTCAGGAGAATATTTTTAAGTGATAGTAATGGTTACGGTGTGCTTCTGGTGCATTTAGTCTAGGGGACTGCAGGAATTCCCTGATAGAGATTATGGTTAAAAAAAAAAAAAAAAAAAAACATAGTGGTCATAACATTGGTTTACGCTGTCCATCTGGTATCAAAGATGGCATGCCCAGCAAGCCTGATGGCAGGGTTTCTGCGGGCCAAGTATTGAAGCAGTTAGCTTTCTCCCTATTCCGTGGAAACTTCTCAGCAATTCTTTTAGCAAAATTAAAATGTCATTTGGAATCAGATACTAACATGACAAATGAAGTGGCATTTTTCGTTGACTGAGAAATAACCATGATTGAGCTCATTAGTATGCCTCATGCCCTGTTTTGGAGTAGTCGAAAAGACAAGAATTTCCTTAGGAAATCTCAGCTGTGTTATGGTTAAATGATAAGCAGGACTAGTGGGGTTGTAAGGCCACAGAATTACATTCTGCCCTCGATGCTGGATGGCCTGTGGAAATTGAGACCTAGTCAATAAACATACACTAGTAGCTTTTGTGAAAAGTTGAGCACTGTGAGGAGACTGAGCAGCCTCAGAATTTGCTCTCTCTGTTTACTTGTAACTACTGAAAACAACACAGGAGGCTGCCGTGTTGAATTCAGCTTGCTAAAAAGGCAGCACAACTACCCTTTTTAAAATAACCCCAAGACCATGTGAGTTGATTCTGGAATGCAAGATTGTTCCTTGAAGAGTGAGTAGGACTGAGCATTAGTAGCTTCCACAAAGGCTTGAGTCAAAGTTTAAATTAAGATGTTTTGCTCACGATTAGTCACATGCTTGAATGGTTTGGGGATTTTTTCAGGGCTTTTTTTAGCTTTCAATTTTCAAAATACAGTGTTTTTTGTTATTGCTTTTGCAGGAGGAAGACAAACAAATAAGAAAAGGGTGGGGAACTGAAGGGAGATAGTAAGGTTCTTAAGGTGAGAAAAAAAGGAGGTTGGAGCTAGCAGAAGGACCACTCGTGCTGGTCGTGTGACATTCCAGATTGTTACCAGTAAGCCCAAAACATATTAGAATACATAAAACATCTTAAAAATTCATTTTTCTAAGTAAAACGAAATTACAATATTCAAAACTTCTTAAAATTCATTTTATTAAATTACAATACCAAAACCTTTTTGATACTTTATGAATTTTAACATACTGTAAGTAAAAATCAACACAAAAAAAGACTATGCCAGATAGTACTGATGGAGAAAAAGATATGAGGGATGGTAGGATGAAAAGATGCTGTTAGCAGGGGAGTGTCTTTAAAAATCAAATCCAGAAATAGCAGTGCCATCACACACGGAGACTGGGCATCACTGAACTCTACATCAGAGTTCAATTCAGAAAAAAATGGCATTTGCAGTAAAAGAGACCACGCACCCCAGGTGCCCAATACACTCTTGTTTGCAATTTGTGAGGAATGTTATGTGCATTGATTTGACAGCACTTTTCCCTGCTGACGATCAGTGTGCAACCTTTATATTTTCAACCCAAAAGGTTCTCACATTATTTGTTACAACATGAAAGGAAGCTACACGTTTTAGTAGCTAAGGCCCATTTGCAATAAATACTTTGCACGATGTAATGGGTGCTTAATATGCTCATAAAGCTAACAGTGCCTGGATTTAGGATGCTTGCCCTTTGTGTATTTCTCGGATAAATGCTTTATTCTTTAGAGTTTGACTATGAAATGAAATATAAGAAAGGACAGGTTCACAAAGAATGCAGTCAAGGCCAATGTCTAATTCTGGGGTTCTGATGACCAGTCCTAAAATGCCAATAAATATTTCAGATGATCAAGGAGAAGTGCAGTGCTAATGGTTTTGCACAGTCAATAAACTGTTCATCCAGTATTTAAATCTGCCTGTCTATAACATAAAATGGCTATGCTTAACCTAAGAAGATTTAAGCAAAATTTCTTGATTTACCATGTTATATAAATGCAATATCAAATCAAATAAAAATATATATATCCTCATTTAGGAAGAAGAGTACCTTACAGTCTCAAAGCAGATATTTCCTTGGCTGTTAATACTTCTATAATGTGATAAACACAGATTTAAAATTCAACAAACTAAACATACTCAGTGTGATTCTGGTCACATAAGGCCAAATTCAGCCAAATGCCAAAATGGCAGTAGATTTAGAATGGAAAATTTTAAGACCACATGTGTCAAGTAGTATTAACCTGACAAAATTCCAGAAGAGGAAAGAATTTGGATAAACTCTTAAGAGTTCACCATAACGGGATGTGACTGTGTGTTTCTAGCCAAGACGATACGTGACATCTCTGGCAGTAAGAATATATCCTACACAGATGAATCATTTTGGCAATGATGTAAGCATAGAGACATCATGATTTAGAATGTTTTTAATCAGAGTTTTTGCATATTACACGATCCCACTTCTGCCAAAACCTCTGTCCAGATGAGTCAGATCAGTTTATTTAGAGCTGAAAACCCAAAAGGTCTACGCTATTATAAATGCTCATTGACATTTTTTAGTTACTACAATTTGGAAAAGAGTTTATTTGGTCTATTCCCCTTATCATCCATAAAATAATGCCCCTTCCTTCCATACTATATTGATAACAAGTAGCGAGGTACTTGAATTACCATTTGTAAATATATAATACTTATCATTTTAATGTTATGGAATTTACCATAAAAGATAAAGATTTAGGCCACTGATCTCTAGTTGGTATGATTTAAGAAATTGGCATACGTTTTGTATGTGCAAGCTTTCCTTATAATCTTAATATTTCCACAGCTCTGCGGATCAGACAGACACAAATCAGGAAAGGGATGGAATGTTAGAGAATATAGAAAGGAAAAGAAGGAAGGTTTTCTTCCTTCTGCATCTGGAAAGTTTATTGCTTCATGTATATTCTGTACAGCTAAAAAGGGAGGATTGAATTCATGGTGAAATATAGTTTGAATAGTATTCATTTCTACTTGGTAATCTAATTTATAAGGGTCACTTTGCATTTATCAAGATACAGTAGGTTGGATGAGATGAAAAATACTCCTCAAGCCCTTTTTTAAATGTTTGGGATTTTGAGAAAGTCAAATGTCAGTTCCAGGTGCCCTCTTCCTACCTTTTGAGTTATCCAACCAGCCCACTCAGAGTCAAGGATGTGAAAGGAAGAAAGAGTGTGAATTAGTGTTTTCCAGAAGAGAATAATAGCAAGGAAATGTGGCTGCTTTCAGCTATATATTCTGAGATTATCTGTATTTAGCAGAGACTGGAAGATTGAGTTCAGTTCTTCAAGAATTTATACTCTTGGATTGGCGCCCATAGCTCAGTGAGTAGGGTGCTGGCCACATGCACTGAGGCTGACAGGTTCGAGCCTGGCCCAAGCCTGCTAAACAACAGTGACAACTGCAACAAAAAAATAGCCAGGCATTGTGGTGGGTGCCTGTAGTCCCAGCTACTTGGGAGGCTGAGGCAAGAGAATTGCTTAAGCCCAAGAGTTTGAGGTTGCTGTGAGCTGTGATGCCACAGCACTCTACCGAGGGTGACATAGTGAGACTCTGTCTCAAAATTAAAAAAAAAAAAAAAGAATTTATTTTTATATGATCCCATTGGAAATATGATGTAGTAGATGGAGCTCATAAGGAGGGAGGGGCAAAAATTCTTGGTTAAATAAATTTTATTCCAGTTGAAAAACTGGAACTCTTAATTACTTTTGCCCTAAACTTAAACAAACCTGAAAGGTTTTGCTTTCCTGATGAGTATTCTGTTATATTGTTAAAGTCATGAGAACACGAGGGGATAATAATAAAGTTTAATCCATATGAAATCGCCAATATCCAACTATTTCTGGCCATTTTTTGAACTACAAAATGGTAATTTGGTATGGTTCAACCTAATACATTATCATAAAAATCTATTCTTTGCAACTATATGACAATCTACATGATGGGGCAGAATGAGTGCTGTGGAAATGCTCTGCTTAGCTATCAATCATAACAGGATCGGTGGTTTCTGAAAAAAAAATTGATTTATAAGAGTTTTGTTGTTCACATCTTTTGGTATGTCTGCTTTAAAGTAAGAGATTTTATTTTATAATATTTTCAAAATTTTTTTCTTGAATATCTTTTTTTGTAATGGCCCATGGTCATTATGGGAATAATTTGCAAGGAGATTGTATAATCTCATTTTGGGATTAGTTCTCACCTTTTTATTTTATTTTATTTATTTATGTATTGATTTATTTTTGAGACACAGTCTCCCTTTGTTGCCCTTAGTAAAGTGCTGTGGCAAGGTGTCACCCTTTTCTTTTTATCTTCACCAATCATATTATGGTGAGGGGCAGGTGGAGATAAATTGGTTTGCGGAGATGGAACAAAGCAAGTTCTCTTGTTCTATTCTTAACTATAAAGTAAAACAAGAGTAGGACTTGGGCCACAGGTCCAGAAACGTAGAACTCAGGCAGAGGAATGTAAGGGAGCTTTGTCTTTGGCTCAGGACCCCTGGGTTTCCTCTGGATGGTCTATCTACCTGTTCTTGCCTAAGAAATGGAGGAGTGGCAGACAGAAAAGGTCAGGCAGCAAGAAACAAGATCAGGACACTGAATTAAAATAGAATATGAGGAGGAACACTTCCTCTCTGCATTTGGACTAGAATCTCACAAAGTCACAACTGGGCAGTCTTGACCATATGGGTCTATAAGAACTCATGGTCCAAGCAGATTCATAATCATTGTCAAGGAAACCCTGCATTTCACCTAGACTCTTTTATCAGCCTAGAACTAAAATATAGACAAATGGAGCCCAAAAGAGGGGTTCTATAGCCCCTGATTTGCACTGAGTGGTGTAGCAGCACTAACATTTCTGTGCTCATCAGGGAAATAAATTTCATATCAGCCTACTGTCCATCTCATGTGTGTATGTGTGTGTGTGTGTGTGTAAAATCTGTGTGCATAATACATATCACACTTGCTGTATTGTATGTCATATATAATATGGTGTGTCATAAGTTCATGTTATGAACTTAAATGTATGCATATAATATATACATTATGCAATATATTTGCATAATGTAGGCAATGTGTTTATAATATATATTATGCAATAATGTTTGAATCAGGGGTCCTCAAACTGCAGCCCGCAGGCCACATGAGGCAGTGTGATTGTATTTATTCCCATTTTGTTTTTTTACTTCAAAATAAGATATGTGCAGTGTGCATAGGAATTTGTTCATAGTTTTTTTTTTTTTAAAAGTATAGTCCAACCCTCCAATAGTCTAAGGGACAGTAAACTGCCTCCCGGTTTAAAAAGTTTGAGGACCCCTGAAATGCTATATATTTCTCTGTATATATTATATACTATATATTCAAACATTTTATATGTAAATATATAAAATATATTTGAATAGGATATTCGACATATACATGTATCTACATATTACATCTGTTTTCTATATGAAAAGATATTTTACAATGATCATAGCCTATATGGGCCACATTTATACCTGCTGGTTTTATACAGTGTGTATACATACAACATCTACCTTATCTTTAAATAAGGAAGAGCTATTAGCAAATTCATTTCTAGGGGTCTTTTTTGAAGCTATCTAGTAAAGACAAATAATTTCTAAGATTAAAACCCAGTGCTGTGATTAGAATTAACAAAATGTAACCACTCTCTGGTACAAAAAAAAAAAAAAAAAGGCGTGTGTATTCCCCCTGATGTGAACATCTGTCTTTACTTGAGCGGAGTACACCTTTATTCTTACTCTTAACTGTGAGACAAAACAGGCTGTGATAAACCAAATAATTCAGCTTATAAAGTAAATGTTTATAACTGGCAAAGTGTAAATGTAACCCACTTAATGAACTTCTCCCTGAAAATAGATGTTACTCAATCTAGACATATATATACTTCAAATTTCTTCTCAAAACAAAACAAAACAAAACACAAAAATCATGAATTTTGTGTGGTTGTCATCAAAAGACAAGCATTTTATAAACATGAGGTACTTGGTGGAGCTCATCTAAGAGATAAAATATGTTTTAAGTATACTTTGCTCATGCATCATACTCTATAGATTTTTCAAGAGGAATGTAGTTATTTTATTTCCATATATGAAATCTGGCACTGCCCAAGCATGCTATAAATGGCTTCACTGACTCATAATATTAAACATTTTCACACTGAAACTGAAAGATCATCCATCAGCAAACCATCCCATTTCACTTCCTCATCTTCTCAGCAATTCCTCACTTTGAGGAATTAAGAATGAGGAAATCCTGCTAATGTGGAAAGAATTAAAATTTGACTGGTATCTGAAGGTATCAATCAGCCTCTATGTGTGGCTGGGTGTAGGGGGGAAAGTAGGTAGGAGAATCTGGGCCTGAAGAAAAATCGGACTTACAAAATCAAGTATATAAAGTAAATCAATTTGCCAATGATTATTCATAGATAGTGACAAAAAAAAAAAATCACCTGGACTGTCTCTGATAGCAAAAACATTAAATCAATTTAAAATAAGATTTACTTTACAACTTTGCAGAGGCTTATCTACTGGGTAAAGTTAGGTTAACTTTGAACTATTTTGAGTGGATTCTCACCTTACTGAATTATAAACAATCCTGAAGGCTTTGGTCAGGCCCCAGAAAAGGGTCTGCATGAGAGTGAGGTTTAATCTGTGAGTGTGCCTGAGAGTCACCTTAAGTGGCTGGAGGATTAGCCAGTCGAGTCTTTTCCACCATCCCTGTTATTTATCATCTATGCTGTTTTTCCTCTTCATTGGCTCTAAAACTTGAAAGTTAACTGCACATTCAGATATAAAAATTCCTTAGAAAAGAAGAAAAGCTATTAGTCTAAATCCTTTAGTATTTGATTTTACTAGATAACAATCCCCAAATCTACTGCTAATACAATTAATAACAACGTCCTTTTAAAAATTACACCCCTGGTACAGATCATATCCGAACATTGGTGAGATGCTCTCTTGTTCTTAACCCAGGACACGACTACAAGCTCATGTTGCATCAAAGCATTTACTCATGAATAATTAGAACTTGGACCTGTGTGTGCGTGTGTGTGTGTGTGTGTGTGGTGTGTGTGTGTGTGTGTTTTGACACCTACTTACATGCACGTGTTCATATGCACGTATCAATACAGATATGCAAGGAAACAGAAACCAAACAAAATCTTGAATGTGCATTTAAAAGACAAGTGAATGCTTTAAAAGCCTCTTTATCATCCAGCTTTGACAGAATCAGTATGCACTGTTTAACAGTTCCCTTTGGCAACTCTTCAGCCTTATACTATGATTGAAGCCCTGGATGTTGTTGCATCATCCAGGGTGTTTGATGGAATGTGAGGATGTCAGGATATTGTGGTTCCTGACATCCTCACTATGGTACAGCCTTTTACTTCCAGGTTTGGGGCTGTAACCTGCCCCTCTGATAATGAGCCATGACTCCCAGTACCACCTTAGGGCCCCTGATCACCAAGTTCACAATCTGTTTAGAACTTCATATTTTAGGTAGCTCCTCCCCCACAAGCTACCAGAGAGTCCTGGGAAACACAGTTGGGACCCTGAGATGGGAAATTGTCCCTTGCCAAAGTGATGCTTTGTGTCAGTGACATAGGCCCTTTGGTCAGACATAATAGAGAAATATAGAAAGCTCATAATTCATGGAGAATTTTTTTTAACTAGAGCCCAAAGCAAACAGCAATACTTTTGCTTTTAAAATACTTTTTTTAAATGGAGAAAACAGTAGTCAAACCTCTGAAAATTATCGTCATTCCAAAATGATCTGTTTGCCTGCATCTGTAAGGTTTGGCCTCAGAGTCTTTCATACTGGACTCCAGCTCCAATGTTAGGAAAGCAATGGATGATGGTGATGCTAAAGAAGGGGGTCTCCTGCTGAGAGAGGAAAGGTGGAGAGAAATAGAACCTAAGAAACTCTTTCTTCTCTGCCTTGCCTTGACTTTGGCCCAGTTTCTGGAGTGGCAGTAAAAGATAAGGCCAAGGCTGGCTGGAGGAAAAACTGTGAAGTTGAAGTTGGTCTCTGTGAAATTCTCCTACCTGCCATTTCCTCATCGTTCTCTCCCTATTCCCATTCTCTGTCCCATCTCCCACACCAAAGGGAAGCTGCTTGAGGAGACCACTGTCTCAGAGGAGTTTGCTCTTGAAGGATACCCTTGAAGACCAAAACCAAAGGGAATTCAGCTGTGATTCTGGGGGTGGCAGGGTGTTTGTTCCTCCTGTTCTAGGGTTCTTGGAATATGTCTTCCCGTGAGTCCAGGCCAGGAAACAGAATCATCACAGTCAGGCTTTCCTTTAGGGCAATAGACTGACCTCTTTAACATAAATACCCAGCTGTGAGCTGGCTCCAGAGGCTAGTCAGGCACCCATCCCAGGCTGTTAAACCCTGGGAGGCATCCATAGCTATGGCACTTCTTCCTCCCTTAACTGACTGAGCTTCAGGAAGGAGGCCCAGAAATAGTCCCAGAAGTCCAAGAGTTCTTATAAGACACCATACAACTCCAGTTTGGGGTTTAGGGTATAGGCATCTGTTAGAGAGTTGTAGATGGAGAAACAAGAATCTGGCCTATCAGGTAGGGTGTTTGGGGCCTTTGGAGGCAAAGCCAACAATGACTAGCAACAAATGTTGAATGATCTAGTAGAGCAGATTCTTCTTCAGAGCCTCCTCTGGCCTCTTCTGAATGTCCACACACACATACCCGTAGTAAAAGGACCAAAGGAAAGGCATTGTTTCCAAAAGCCCCTAAAAATGAAATTAGAATTCTATTTGGAGCTGCACCCGAACCAAGAACCTATGTGAAAAGAGTCAGGACTCAGTACAAAAGATCAAACTATAGAAGCAGTAGAATTCAAGAGACAAGCTAATGGCCTACTTCCACCTTTCCTGAGTTTGATTGTTTTCATTCTGGACCCTAGAACCTCACTCTTGTCATCTAATAGTTCAACTAATTCATATTTCTTTGCCTTAATTAGCCTTTAAGATTATTCAACAGCATGGTAAAAAAAATGGATACTTAACTATATTTTCCAACAAGAGTCAGGGTCAGATAATGCCATTATAAAACATCATGCTAATCTTTAAAAGGACTGAAAAACAGACTTAATTTAAATTCTACTTTATGACTAATTCTAGTTCTGCCATATATATACATATCCTTATTTTCTTATCATACTTAATGACTCAGTACTAAAGCTCTGTTTCAAAAAAAAAAAAAATGAAAAAAAAAAATAGTTTGGTAAAGAAACCCTTAAAGTGGAATTAGCTGAACTATCACCAATGCCAGAGTGATAAGGGAAGGGCCTGAGTTGGGAGTCACTGTACACAGTGCTCAGCCCTAGAAAGAAGGTGAAAGGAAGACATTCAGAGGGACGTGGTCTCAAGGTCTGGCCTCCACTGAGCCTTCTGTAACCCATGACAGATTCATCGATAAACAACAGACACATTCCACTTTGGAGCCTTTGACATAGAAAACTTCCACGTTACATCCAAATTCTATATCACCCACGCTTAAAACTGTGTTGGTTCCCTTTGGAGGTTTCCAGAGCCACAGGAAGGCTCCCTTTCTGAATATTAGAACTATAGCCAACATTTATCAAGCTTGGGGCTCATGAGCATAAAAAGACTCAGAGAAGGATATTAGTACATTTTGTAGATGAGGAAACCAAGACGTAGAGGGGCTAAGAAATTTGTCTAAATTCCCACAACAGATAAGCAGTGGTCTTGATTGTGAACCTGACAGTTTGTGGAGGTTGCACCCCACCATCACACCAGGAAGCCATCTTCTGTGGACACTTAACTGACCCTAGAGGCATCACGTTCCACAGCCAGATATGAAGCATGAAAAATTCTTTGGGGAAGAAAACAAAATATGGCTGTTTTAAGGAATAGAAATATTTTAATGTTATTAATTTTTCTAATTTATAAAAAAAATTCTGGGCCCTGGAATACTTTTTGTTGACTATAAAGCAGCAATATTTACAGGGGAAATCTATTGATTTTGATTTTTTTTTTTGATAGAGGGCTCAAGGGTGATTTATAGAGAAAAATGTTTTGAGATCCAGATAACCACTGCTTTCTTCACTCCTCAACTTCATTACTGCTTATTCCACCCCTACCCCAATCTTATTCCTCAATTATGAATAAGACTTGGATATTTCAGATGAGGCCGGGATGGGCTCTCCCCAGCAGGGTATATCTTTTTGAATATCTAAATGCCAGGGATGACCCTGCTAATAAGGCTCCAGATCAAACAGGGGCAAAAGGAGTTAGAAGCTGATCTCACACACACACACACACACACACACACACACACACACACACACAATAAGTAAAAACTCCAACTAAGAAGAATTTCACATGAAACATAGGCTGGTAACTATTGTACTAAAACATTGAGGAACACTCTAGATGCCACTATGTTCTGGAAATGTAAAAAATTGGTTGCAGTCATTTTTCTTTCATAATTCCCATATTAAGCCACTATAGTAGGATCTCATAAGTTATTTTTTTGTAATTAATGCATTTGTCTGCTATTTTATATATTTTTAAGGTATTGGCCTTAAAGTCTGTCTTGGTATTTTGAGCTTCTGTTTACTACTAAGGGGAAAACTTAAGATTTAGGGGAAAAGTCTGTATTTTCATTTCATATGGAGTTGAGAAAGGAGGCAGTGAGTTTGACATTGCTTGCAAATAAAATGAGCAACTTAACCTTTTTTCTGGATAATTTTTTTTTTTTTTTTTTTATTGGAAGAAGTGTCATGTCCCTTGGTTGTGGTAACAAATACCATAGCTATATCATCTCTAAATGATTGGAATAGAAGTTTTATTTAAAATTTCAAGTCACTCAAATGGTGTGTGTCTCCACATGTGTCCTTTTCCTACAGGTAGACCCAGTGGGCGTGTGTGTGTATATGTGTGGTGTGAGTGTGGGCTCCCATCTATCTTACGTTGCGGTTTTGGTTTGAACCACAAAATACAAAAGAATAGAAATATTTTCTGATGTTTACAAGCAGCAAATCACTCTCAAGGATGGACAAAAAAATATTGTTCTTACTCTTATCTTTTTGTCAGCTTAAACTTTGGCTTCTTCCCAGTAAAGCCCTAGGTCAAGGGCAGAGCTGCCCTTGTATCTCCAGCAAGGATGTGGCTGGTAGATGTGTGAAAATAAATAGCCATTCCTTTGGTGTTAAAATAGTTCCTCATACGGCAGGAAAATTAATTTAGTTGAATTCTGGATTCTTCTGTTCTAAAAGAAAACTGGAGAGAAAGGCATTTTAGTACGTACAGTTTGGCCTAAGGAACAGAATGGAACTTCTACAGTTCTTGGAAAATTCCCATATAACAATAACTTATTGTGGATAGTAGAGATGTTCAGTTTTAACCAGAAAATGTTTTGTTTCATCTATTGTTTAAAATCTTTGAATTAATAGGAGTTGTTTTTCCACCTCAGGAAGTAGTATATAGAGCAATGCTATCTAATAAAACTCTCAGTGGTGATGGAAGTGTTCTGTATATATGCCGTCCAATAAGGTAACCACTAGTCCTATGTGGCTATTTAGCACTTAAAATGTGTCTACTGTGATCAGAGAACTGAATTTTAAGCTTTACTTAAATTTTAATTTATTTAAATTTAAATAGCCACATGGGACTACCATATTGGACAGTGCAGAATGTAATTACCAGATAATATACATCTTTGGTTTGAAAAATTTCATTCTATTGTCACTCTACATATCTAAATTTTGATTTGAAAAGTGGGGCAACTATAACTGTCTTTGATAAGTGAAGATTACTTCTAGGTAATACTTTGAACATCCATCCTCAATGCATATTAGCCTGCTAGCTTATATTTGCCTTTGTTTTCTTTTTTCTAATAAGTGCACTGTGAGCATTTTCTGGTGATTTGCAGTTTTTATTTATTGAGATTGGGCCCTTCAGTCTGATCAGACCTAATATCATTGAGCATAGAGAAAAATACATTATAGCTAATCGAAAACCCAAAAGTAAAACTTCATAATTCATGAGTTTTAGGTCAGCCATAGTTCAGGGATTTATTGAAATCAAAAGAAAACTCATTTAATATGAAAAGTCACTGAAAACCCCAGCTATTGAAGGATTTGGTGATTAAACATTGTGTTTTGCCTCTGACCTGCCTTCCCTTTGAACCCAGTTAGCCACTAGCAGAATTTCCGTAGAAGCAGCCGTAACTCTTATTTCTCTATGTTGCCTCGTTTGTGGTGTTTCTAATTCTTCTTTTACTTTATAATGCTCATCTCTTGTTTGTTGGTTGGTTTGTACTGTTCATTTTTGGTTCTGCTAAGTCCTTCTCTTTTTTCCCTTCACTCACCTTTGGTCAAAATGCTTCTCTGAAAAATCAAGTACGTGTGAACTGATTTCTACTAGTTAGAAAGTATACCTGAAGGGGACATGCTAAGACCCACGCTTGCATCAAAAAGAACTGAAGGAAGAAGGAGAACTAAAGGAGAACAAACTGTTTAAAAATTGAATTTATTTCTGATTACAGAAGTAATTCATGTTTACTGTAGAAAACTTGGATCTTCACACAAATGGCTACATTTCCTTCCTAAATTTTTCTGCACATGTTTCAATTATTTCCATGTTACAGTTATGTATACCATTCACATATGCTGTATAGTTTTGATCTTAAATTTTATTTCATCACATTTTCTCTGCTAATAAATTTTCACAGTATTCCTTCAGATGGACATAACAAAACTTAAGTGAGGTCCAATTTCTTATTGGTACAGATAATGCTGTAATAAATGTCTTTGCACATGTCTTCCTATGCATTTTGGTGTCTGTCTTAGGGTAATTCCTAGGCGTATATTCCTACCCTGGAAAAAATTATGTATATTGAAACCCTCGCCAACCAACCTGGGCCAACAAACAGTGGATGGGAACGGAGCAAATCTCAAATTTGTTAGTGATGTGGTTATGATTATGGTGAGATAAATTTCCTTGAGGTCGTTTACTCAATTGCTTTTAAGGAGTGCATCTGTTTCTGTAGCGTAATTCCAAAGACATAACATAGCATTGTAAATAACCTACTTTTACTTTTTTACTGATTTAAGTATTCTGGAGATATAAGTTTAGGTTTATTAGCAAATTTATGATCAATATTGATATTTTTTCAGCCTGGACTTTGAGTCTTGATCGTTAATATTTTGTGATTTTTCTTCCATATTTAATTCAAATGCATACAATATTGAGCAGCTACATGTTGGTTTTAATGAATTAAAAATACTCTGTTTTATTCAATTTATGTCACCTTATATATTTCACTATGTTGTGACCAACACACACATTATGTCATAATTTTGTCAGTTGTAGCTATCCACGGAAGTTGGGAAATCAGGAAGTAAAATAGTCTCAAAGTGACTGTGGAACTTCCAGAATAACAATCTCAAAGCCAATGCACTTTATTTGTTAGGGAAAATATGTATACAAGATGAGTTACATGTAAGAAAATATATGTTAACAAAAGGAAGTGATAGCCAAAAGCAACCAGGGACATTCAAAACAAGAGAGACCAGTATAAGATCATGTAAAACAGGCATAAGAATCTTATTTCCTCTGAATGTCCAAGATGCCTATAGTGGATTAACAGACATTGTTAATGTGGTAGAACATTGTCAATTTTAGAAGACTGCCATAAAAATGATTACATTAAAAGTGCATTTGGGCATTTAAAAGATAAGTTTTAGTTCCTTGTAAAATTAACTTATGCAGTGCATATCAGTTCATAGTGAATAGGTCTTCAGAATTCTGACATTTTTCCTGTAATTCAAAATATGATGGTTATACATCAGAGTGTGTGTGTGTGTTGAGAGAAAGAGAGAAAATGAGAGAATGAGAGAGAATTATTTTGTCAATTATTTTCCCAACTAGAGAATCCTCGTATATTAAATCAAGGCAAATGAGTGTGTATTTTGCAACATACACAAGATCTATATCTATATATTTATATCTATTTCTGTGTCCATCTATCTATCTTCTAGAGCAGCAGTCCTCATCCCTGGGCTATGGCCTGTTAGGAGCCAGGCTACAGAGTTCCACCCCCAACACCTCTATACCCCCAACCTCCTCCATGTCCATGGAAAAATCATTTTCCATGAAACTTAGGAACAGGGCTACAAAGCATGTGGTGAGCAGCTGGTGATTCACTCAAGCAGCTTTATCTGTATTTACAGGTGCCACCTGTTCCCCATCATAGGTATCACCACGTGAGATCTGCCTACTTCCCCCTCAAGTCAATGGGAAAAATGTCTTCCATGAAATCAGTGCCTGGTGCCAGAAAGGTTGGGGACCACTGTTCTAGAGGATTTAGTTCAGACAAACTATTGACAAATAACTCTACTTAGTTCTGTCCAGATAAGTTTTTTTTTTTTGCAGTTTTTAGCCGGGGCCAGGTTTGAACTCGCCACCTCCAGTATATGGGGCCAGCATCCTACTCCGTTGAGCCCCAGGCACTGCCCCCAGATAGGCTTTTAACATCATTGCAAGAGGTAGTTTGCTGGCATGGCATAAATGGTGGGAGTACTGATGTTGATGTCATGAGCTAGAATCAGTTATCACCCTCAAAGGAAAAGAAAACTAGCATAGAAACAGAAGGTGTCATCCGTCCAGAGGTACATAGTCCCAGATTTGGTTAATCAAGGGCACAATAATGTCATCCAGAGCCTAGAGTCTTTCCATCTTTCCACTTGCCCCTTCTGGTCACAAGGTGACCATCTCCAGGCATAACATGTACAAACAAATAAATCTAAAGGCCAATAGCACTTTTTTTTTTTTTCCTAGCATGGTATCTATATATGTTTAAAGTAAATGTTTTTTCCGAGAAGCTCCTCCACTCCCAGGAGACTTCCTCTTGACCTCATTCAGTGTTCAGGTTCCACTACAACCCATCCCTAAACCAATCACTGGCAAGTGAAGTAGAGTTATGGTCATTGATGCCATAGTCGACATGGAAGAATGAACATTCTCTCCCTGCGATGAGGGAGGAGGCTCATCTTTCCTGAACTAGTAGAAGGCTGAATGCTAGAATTTATTCCCACTTTGCCAATAGAAAGGAATGGTAAGGAAGGGGCTGTTGGACAGCTAGCTTATTATTTTAACCATATTCATTACTTGTGAACTTATTTTATCCCTTTAGTAGATTCAAGATTCTTTAAGGGGGGACTATTCTCACCAGCACATGGAATAGTGCCTTGCCCTAGGGGATAATTAATAAATATTTACTCAATTGAGTAGAATTTGCCCGTATCAATTGATGAAAAGCTTTCCTATCTTTTAAAAAAATTAAATCTACATTCTTAAAAATTGAATTGTTTGAATATCAGTGCCCTCCCAGTAAAGTTGTGTTTATTCATTCCAGAAAATGATTGAAAGGCCTTAATCATAAAGGTACTGGAATAAAGTTACTGTGGATGCTGTGTAATATAAACCTTGCAAAGGCTGTTTACAATTCTGTGTGGGTGTAGGAGGAAAAAAGGATTCAAATATAAATGTAAGTGGGAAAGAAAATTTGTTTTGAATTCGTTTTATGCATCTGTTAGCATTTTGAAGATTATGCAGTACAACTTATCATCTTAAATATTTCGAACTGAAAGAAAGGACTTCTATCTAAGACCACTGCAATTCCCCATTAGAAGTTCCATTAATAAATTTTTCTTGGAAAAGGTGACTTCAATAATTTTAAATTCAGTACATTATTAACTATATCACATAATTTCATTTAAAAATCTTTTTCTGTAGAATGAGATCAAAAGATCAGATTTTGATTACTTATGTGCTATGAAGTACAAAACCACGGTTCCAAGTCCACATTTGTTTTGTGATATAAATATTTTTAAGAGTCTATCTTTTTTAATGTAAAGAATTTTTCATATAAACTTCTCCTGTGAATCTATAATTATTTCGAAATAAAACAGTTTTTGAGAGCACCATTGTTTAAGGGTCCAGGGTACTGTGACTGCTTTTCAGCTGCGCTGTTTGTTTCTTTGTGCTCGAGAGCTGGGAAATCGGCTGACTTCTGTGGAGGGACCCGTGCTAGCCTCCAGGCCAACCCCCTCCCTTAGCACCTAGAATGGGGGTTCCCTTTCCCATTCTGGAGCTAGAGCTTTTGAAGCTGCTTCTTTAGGAGCCCTGATGTGTTCATACTTTCTCACCAATCATGGCTCGCTCAGCCCCAAGACTCCACACCCCCTCCCCCAGCACTAAGCAGGTGGTGCCCCCAACTTGGGCTTTCAGTAGTCTGCCATTTTTGTGCCCTCTTGGGCAAGTTACATGTTATTAAAATATTTTATTTAAAAAAAAAAAACTCCCCTTCATTTTGTTCAGGTTCTGTGACTGTACATGTTCTTAAGTTTTCACTTTATCAATTACTATAACTGAGGTATAAATTTCCACTTTTTAAAAAGATTTGAGGTAACATAAATTAAATTTTCTCTAAAAAGAAATACAGTCTTTATTTACCTACTAAAGGATCAATCTGTAGCTGTAAATAAGTATTTCCTGCCTTACTCAAGAATACTCATTTATAATACATTGTCTCAAATGATAGGAAAATTTAAGTTTAATTCAACACAAAGACAGGAATGATTTTTAAAACATTTTATTGTCTGCTAATGGGGCTTATTTTTAGTTACAGAATTTGGTAAGTAAAGTCATTGTAAGCATAAATCGTGTTCTCGTGTCATTCCTGAAAGCAGTTGAAGAGTCTATTTCACTTCTCCTGTCATATCGTGATCTTTTAATCCTGAAAGAAATAGCAAAAGGAACAATTAAAGTAATTTATAAACATCCCTAGTGGGTACCATTTACAATAACATGTATGTCTTCAGTTGTCAAAACAATGTCTAGCCATTTAAGTTGAACTCCATAACTTTGAAAGTTAATTTGTTATGTCATTGTCATTAGATATTAGGTGTCCATGATGGAGTCTCCTACCTTCAGGACGCTTAAAGCCTATTATTTAATAATAAGATAGCAATTGCCACCTTTTATTGAGTACTTCTTGCATACCAGGGTTCCAGCTCATTACTTTATTTTCAATAAAAACACTCTTAAGAAACTATTGACATTTCTACACTCGTTTTACACCAAAAGAAACTGACTTTTAAAGACTTCAACTACCTTCCCAGAGTCACCTTCCATAAATTGCTTTGGCAAAATGTGAACACATTATAAAGTCCATGTATTGATTTTTGTTGTTGTTGTTGCAGTTTTTGGATAGGGCCGGGCTTGAACCCACCACCTCTGGTATATGGGGCCGGTGCCCTACTCCTTGCGACAAACGCGCCGCCTCCATGTATTGATTATTAAAGAAGAGATAAATAAATGCATTTTCTATACAAAGAGAGAACATGTACCTTATAATAATCAGTGATGGATACCAGATTATATGGGCGTCAATCAATTTTCAAGAATTCTGCTCAATATTCTCCATAAATGTGCTCACAATTTTAAAGCTATATACGACACATTATGATTTTTCAAATGCAGAAACTATGATATTTATACATGGGCAGAGGATTAAAATTTATCTGATTTAGTTGCTTTCCCCCAATTTAAAGAAAAGAGAACATCCATAAATTTGATGTGACCTGTACAATACTCCCTCCTCTTTGGGGTCAAAACCAAATCTAGAACCCAGGTGTCCTTGGCTCCCCACCCAGGTCATTTCCACCTCACCTCTTTCTGTCTTCAGTAGCAAATCATCAATAGCATTTACAAATTAGAATCACATAATCTGACATACACAAAAGTGAGGGTTTATGGATATGGTTAAGGGTCATTTTGTTGACTACTTCCATTCATTTATAAGAGCTTCTGGCAATGGAAAAAGATTTAATGCTACATTGTGGCAACTTCTTGCTAAAAGCTTAATCTATAGAATTCCAGCCCTGAAAAGGAATCTAACAGCCTGTTGAGTTTAGCCTCCTTCAAGTTAGATTGGAAAGCACTGGAGACAGGTAATCTGATTGAGTTGCTTTAGGTCTTTAAATGAGATTCCCCATCTACCTTTTGTAGCTTGTTCAATTATTTGCACCTCTTCACTCTGAAAAATTCCTCCCTCCTTTTTGATCTTTAGTGCAATTCTAGCTTATGCTTGCTAATCAAACCTTTTAAATAATGGGAGAACTAATATTCCCTTATACTGTTCCCCTTAAAATTAACGGGTTTTATTTATATATTCTGGTAGAAAATCAATAGTGGTAGATTTTAAACCACCATGAAAACTTGCTCTTAATTACCAACCCATGTAAATAAATTTGCTTATAATATAAGGGTACAACACATGCTTGGACTAATAGAATCATAGACGCTGGGCTGTCTGAGACCTGAGAGCTCCAGGGCTACCTTTGCTGCCCTGTTTGTTCAGCATTTGTGTTGTAGAGGCTTCAAGGAGTACTCACCACTTCTTCCCGCTTGGTCTTGTCTGTTGCTGGCCAAGCTTCCAGAGGCAGATCAGGAAGCATGGGCGGCAGGGGCTGCATGGGGAACAGCGGAGGCAGAGGTGGCTGTGGTGGCAGGGGCTGCATGGGGTGCACAGGTGGCTGGGGCTGGATGGGCTGCATGGGCTGGATGGGCTGCATGGGCTGGTGAGGCTGCGGCTGAACGGGCTGGGGCTGGAAGGGCTGCTGGGCGGGCGGAGGGAGGTTTGGCTGGTGGTGTTGGGTTGGAGTCATGGAGTGTTGGCCAGGAACGGGCATCATTGGTTGCTGGGGGACCACGGGTTGCTGAGCTGGCACCACTGGGATGTGGTGATGAGGCTGCAGGGTGTGAGTCTGGGGGTGCTGTTGGGACAGCACGGGGATGATTTGGTGGTGCAGCCATCCACCCATGGGCTCGTAACCATAGGAAGGGTACTGGTGAGAAACAGAGAGGCTCAGGTCACTTCCAACTGGACAAGCAGCAGTGTTTGCTTTGCCATTATGGCCATAGGAATATTTTTATTCATTTCTTCTTTTGCAAGAATTTCTAACTGTGTACACACATATGACCTTTACACCTAAATATCCCATTAGTGTCTGTGTGTGGAATAGACACATTTCACTTAAAATGGGGATTTAAATGCATGCCTAATATTTTAAGGGAATAAAGAACAGAATATCTACCTACCGGTGGCCTTAACATGCTCTGGTACCACTTCACAGGGGTAAGCACCTTAAGAGAAAAAGATATGAGAATGCATTTGATTTAATTTACTTCATTCCAATATAGAAACTCACTAATGCAGTATGAAATATTGACTCACTAATGCAGTCCTGTCAATATTGATAGCCTGAGAATATGAGTTCTAAAAAAGAAAGAAGAAGGTAAACATTTGTTGGGTGCTTCCTATGTGTCAGGCACTGTGTTACATCCATTACACACATTTTTCATGTTTTCTGCCATGCTCAGAGGCAGGTATTGTTGCCCTTACTTTTGTAGATAAGGTGATGGAGATGTAAAGAGGTTCATTAACTGAGTTTGTAAAATTAGTAATTCTGCCTAATTCAATAGCTCTTGGTCTTCATCACAAGAGCAAGACAAACAAAAATTATGGCATATTAATGCAACATAATATGAATTTTGTTCTTTTTTATTTGATGTCACAATGGAGGAAAAAGGAAATGGAAACACTGTCCCTCATTCTACAAACACAGATTTAATGGTCAAATATCTCAACCTTTTAAGGTTTAACAGAGAATCTTGCCTCAAATTCTTACTAACATTTTCCTTCAGCTTGTATAAGTAAACAGACTCACAGATTATTATCTGAACCCGTGAGAGAAATAAGAATTTCATTCCTTTCTGAACAGCATATACTTGGTTAACCTTAGGTTTGGGGCTCCTTCATACAGTAATACAGCCTTTAATCCATATGATATAATTATTAACCTTGCTTAAGTTATACTTGACAAAATGCTTTTCATATTCAATAACTGTATTACTTGCCCAGCAATATTTTGAAATATGCTATGCTTATCATACATTTTTCTTCTCTAAATGAGGGAGCCAAAGTTCTGGAGAGAGAAAATGATTTTCCCAAGGTCCTGTAGTTAGTAAGAAATTGAGGAGAACCTCAAACCTGATATTGGGAACTCTGATGTTTTCCATTCCTCTGCAGAGCCCCTCATGCAGCACTGAGCCACTCTCACCTTTCAGTGAAGCCATGTGAGGGACAACATCAAGTGTGAACGTCTTAGAATCAGGAGTTTTTGAGCTGGAAAAAACCTTAAATAACATCCTACCTAATCCCCACATTCTACTGGCTGGGACAGAGCCTCCCTAAGTGGTTGTTCATAACAGATAACATTATAGTCGTGTTTAGGAGAGGCTGAGAGTGGCCAGGTAGAAGGATGCTGGTGGTAGGAACTGTAAAATTGGGGTTATTTGAGAAATATATTGAATGAAAAATCAACACACTATTCTTTACACAGCCCCGGGGCATTGCTAACTCAAACAATGCTGAAAATTAGTAAAGAGAAAAATTACCTCATAGCTGAAGTTGATATAACCAGGGTGCCCAGGATGAGGCGGTAGCTTTTATAGAAATGGGGAAGGAGAATTGAAAAAGAAGGAAGGGGTGAGAGTGAAGGAGAGGGAGAGAGAAAGGAAGAGAGAGGAAGAAATCAAGTCAATATGCAATTGTTCACATTAAGGGAGACTGAAATGACTTTTTAAAATCTCTATAGTGCAGAATATATCTGAGGTCTACCTTGTAGTTTGAACATGTATGCTGGGCAGGAGAGGAGCTCTCTTATTTGAAAGAGGTCCAGAACAGCTAACTGACTGTCCCTGGGGTCTTATAGTCTTATGGTTGGAAACCCGGAAGCAGAAACCAGCATACATTCATCCTCCAGTGGTTTTCAGACAACTCCTCCCCCAGTGTTGTCAATGACTCTTACCCTGTCCCACCCACCAGTTTACTTAATAAAACTCAAACTCACTCCATGTTGGGGAGAGAGGCATGTTTCTCTTACACAGTTAAGAAAACTGACAAAAAGAGAATTATCTCACAAACATTCCCTTGTTTAAGTATGGTATCAAAGGGATTCCTCATAATTGGCAGGCAAAGTAAACAACGCTCAACAGCAACAAAAGAAACCGCAAGGTGGAAATTATTGATGACTTTAAGAAGAAGATGGGTGCAGCAAAGTGGAAACATTGTAATCCTATAGAACATGACAGAGTTGATTTATGGAGCTTAGGCCAATCCTTTTTATTCTCTGTCAATGATTTTACAGCAGAAAAATTTAAAAGTTCAAAATAAAAAGCAACCTGAATAATGATCTAAACCAGAACTGTCTGTCCTTTCAAAAGTGAGGACCAGGGGACTTGGGCCTGCATGGTGGAATTCTCGTTGGCCCTGGAGTTCAGGAGGGGAAGAAGAAAGAGAGGCATGTACAAAATCTTCCTCAGATGTTGGCCTCATTAGGGATCAGCTCTATTATAATCTTGTATTCCTTAAGAGGGGCCACTCACTCCCATCTGAATATGAATTATTTTAGTCTGGTAACTACCTTTCCTACTGTCTTGATAGATACCATAGGGCATGGGGGTGGTGGTGGTTGCTGGGCTCAGGAGTGGGAAAAAAGCAAAGGCCCATCAATGGACTAGGAATGGCCACAATACACAGAGTACAGGATTTCAGGGAGGCAGAGCACAGAATCTTGGTCTTGTGGGTGAGAGAGGAAGAGAGGAGTCAGGTGTGCAAACTTGCTGGCTTCTGGTTGTATCAACTGCTTTTTATGACACCAACAAGCAGATGGAGGCTATTTGGCCTGTATGTGATCTAGGCTCTCTGCCCTTATGTTCCTATGTCTGGAGAGAATGGATCGACATCCTCATCCTTGACATTTGAATTTTAAATATATCAGTAAGTGTTGGGAGTGGTAGAGTCCTGGCAACCACAAGGAAGCCAAATACTTATTAGATATACCCAAAGGGGTGGGGCCTCTAAAAATAAGGGTATGGTTCAGAAATCTTGCACCTTGAAGGGTAATAGCAGTGGTATGTGGAGAACTGGAAGAGATTTGGAAACTTGTGAGGAACTGGGTTTTAGAGAAAACTTGTAGTTTTGTAATATAGGTATTTGCCTAAGGCTGATTATGCACTTTCTCTGGAGGACTTTGAAAGGGCCCTTCTGAAAACTTCCTCCATCTAGAGATGGGCAGTGATATTTACAAGCTAATGGTTTCAATGAGAACTTCCTGGGGTACTTGTGAAAATGCAGAGGCCTGGGCCTTGCTTCAGCTGTGCCAAATAGAATCTTTGGTGGAGGCTTTTGAGAATCTACCTTTTAAACAATCTCCTCAAGTGTTTCTTCAACACAGAGATGTTTGAGGACATCTGATACTGTACTGTTTTAAATCCTGAAGTTTACCAACTGTGGAGCAGATTTTTATTTCTAAGCTTATGAAATTTGATACTGATTTTTGCAAGGGGTGTTTTACTCACGGGCATGGCAAAAGCTGCTCCCAGGAGGCAGGCAAACAAAATCCAGGTCCCCATGTCTTGGTGATTCTGAAATGTAAGTCAATATCCACATTTCTTATCTCTTCTGAAACATGGGCATAATTGGTGATTCATAAAACACACATAATCCACATTAGGTTGTTGCTAGTAAAAAGGACAGGGCCATTCTTTGTGAGGTGCCGTCATTGATTTTTGATTTCCAGTTCTCAGCTAATTTCATTGTTTCCGGGGTCACAATAGTGATAAAGATGCATTTAATTTAGGCTGAGCGCTGAACAAGTTACAGGAACATGAGTGATCTATCACTACATGATTTCACATGCCATTTTCCTGTACTTATTTGGCCTGTAATCAGAAAAGCTAAATGGTATTTATAATCAAAATAATTTAAGGAGGGAATGGGGTTTAGTTCCAGATATTCTGATCTATAGAACTTCAGGTGATACCCTCTACTAACATCAGAGCAAATATCTGGTTGAACCAACAGGAGAAGACGGTACTAATATCCTGAGATTCTTCATTGATGTTTGAATGATTTCTACCTACATGTTTCTATCTTCAGTCAATGGCATCTTCCTTTTGTTTGATGCATTGTAATTATTCTACAAATAAGACCCTTGGTACATGAAGCAAAATAGGTCATCCTGTAACACAAGTTATTAACTAACTTGGAAAACTATCAGGTAAAAGACCTTAAATTGTGTATAGGAAAGTGACGAACACATGTAATAACGCTGGCTATGAAAAGTACACTGAAGTTTCCTATGTCTGAAATCCAATCATTTAAAAGGTTGGGTTAATGAAGAAAAACATTTTGCCAAGTAAAGAGTCTAATTATGAGCCAACTGAAGAAATAACTATTGATGGCATGAAGTATTGGAAATATGGAATACATCCTCTAGACATGAATTGCAGAGAAATAAGTAAGCACAAGAAAAAGGTAGCAAATTATGAATAAAATCCACATACCTTTGAATGTATTCAGAGTAAGTTTCTGTCTGAAACCAGGGATGCTTGATCCTTTAGATTTCTTCCAACTACGAGCTCAATTTATATCATTCATGGCATCTAGAACAACCAATCAAGTTTCTGAAGAAAAAATGTGTGGAGTATAACTAAAAAATTCCTGTATCATGAATTTTTAGAAGCTGTGATCAGACAAAAAGTCTGTATGTTGTGATTAGTGCATATAGCATCTTTCATTATGTACAATGACAGGTTTAACAGGCAAAAAGTTTCGTCAGACAATTTTGAAGTCAGCAAATTAGATGACTGCACATGCTTGTATATTCAAATTTATTTTTAAGAAGCTGCTATGCCATTGTCTATTCCTTGGTTCTAGCAAACAACACTGTTCTTTACAAAAACAAGCTAGATGGTTGAGTTTCTCTAGTGTGATCACCATGTCCTCTGGGATTTTTTAGCCCTCTTAGATAAATTGATTGAAACCCCCATTCTGATAAAAACCCAAAACTCTCCATGGTATGTCTCTGAGGGATTATAATTTCAGGATTGCCACAGACCTATTTTCTGTTTCCATTAAAGTTATTCTCTCTGTTCCCTGTGGTTGCCCTTTTATCACCTCTCTGGTGTCCACTGAAAAAGGAAGGAAAGTTTTTTCTTCCTGGCCCCATCCCGAAACCCAATTGTCATCCATGCCACCATGAACTTAGAGTTGTCACAATAGCAAAACTTTTACTAACGATCTGACAGCACATAGCAGACAGCACACTTACAAGTGTATTTTGTTCCTTACAAATACATGTCACAGGGGATATTGTCCTGGCTCCCCTATCCCACAGAGCAACTTTCAGTATGGTGGCCCTTCTTTGCCACATCCTTCTGGCTCAATCCCACTTTTTCACATAGGTAAACGCAAATCTTTTCTTTCTTTTTCAGAGCTTCTTAACTTTCTCTTGAGTTGCATTGTTCCTGTGTTCTCAGAAGCCTCTTTGCCTAAACAACAACCAAAGCCATTCACTTTCTAGGGGGACCTCTTAGCTAGCTATGAAATTCATATGTATTTTACCCTTTTACCTTGGTAGAACACATGGGTTTTTTTTCCTCTTATTCTGTAATCAGATTGATTAAAAAGCAAATTTGTAGCTAGTGACAGGAACTGAGGAGTTGCCCATCAATATTATTAGATCAATGAAGAAAATAATGAATATATACCCAGATATAGTTGATGTTATAGCTGGATGTTCTTGAATTCATAAATAATAAAGTTTGTACATATAGTTTTTATACATATTTTTATGTAGATATTTCACATTGGCTGAATTAAATTCAAGGAGAAAATATCCACACAAGAAAATGTAATACATTTTTAAGAGCTAGAACTTAAGACTGAACCCTTCACCATGTGTTGAATGAGCATTGACTGATTACTTAGCCTGTCTTAACCTCAGTTTCTTCATCTGTAAAATGGCAATAATAGTAGAACCTATCTAAGGAGATTAATGTGAAAAACTAAATAAAAGACATCTCTGGGGAAATGGAAAGCTATTTACCTCCCTCCCCAATCCTATCAACTGGCACACGTTAAATGTTCAAATAATGTTAATAAATAAGATTCCAAGGTGATCTTTGGGGATGAATTAGTAGGGATGAATAACTTTGATGGAAAAAAAAATAGACTTTCCAATCAGGGCAAGAAAAATTGTGAAGAAGAAAGTGAAAAGCTATAATAGGCAAAATGTATGCATGAAATCAAACATGGAATATGTTTCTTACAGCCAAATGTGCACAAGGTTTGTATTTATTTGTGAATATAATTATTGGTGAATTTTCTATCAGAGACAAGAAGGATTCCCTTTGAGGGAAATTACAAAATGCATCTTAGGAGAATTGGCAGGGAGTGTACCGCAAGGTAGTTAGGGAGCAGAGGAAGAGGAAAGAAAATGTAGATCATATTACATTGTCCTTTAATCTTTTTTCCCATTTCATTTAATTACGTATGTTGGAGTGCCTGAAAGTATTCAGGACATAATTTTTCTACCAAATTGTGGGTAATCACTACCAGTGAAGACAATGATGAATTACTAATGGTTTATAGTTTTAAAAAATTGATCTCATTACTTTGTCTCACTTTTTAAGAATGAGAGAGAGGATCATTGGCCTCAGCGATCTCTCGGATGCTTCCTCATGTGGCTCACTGGAGAGTGAGTTACTGCTAATTTGTGATGGACAGATGAACTGGTTTTGGTGGCCAATTCCATAGAAAGGATGTCATTCTTTCTATTTCTTTCCCCCCCATCTATATCCTGTATCATAGGATATTAAAATCTGGATCTTTCTGTTTGAAATCTCTTACTCTATAATACTTAGGTCCCACTTATACAGCTTAAAAATTACTGAATGTTAAGATTCAATAGATAACATAAGCAATGATTTCATTTGTGAGTAAGTTGACTTTATAAAAAGGAAAACAGAATTTATTAGATTGGCTACTTATTTTGTTTATATGGCGTCTATAACATTTCCAGAGTAATTGTGTTCTTGTTTCTCTTTCTCTTTAAGGTCAAGTATTTTCTCCTCTGTTTTTAAAATCACTATATTAAAAATGAATCCTAAGTACAAAATATTTTCATCTATGACAGTGTCTCTAGGAAAAGTGTGACAATATGGCCCCATAATGTGTCTATTCACTTATACATTCATTCCAAATGCTGTATGTATATTGAATACCTATGAACCTGAGACTGTTCTTGTTATGGTAAGGGACAAATACATATGTGTATTTCTTACTGTTTCTAAAAGCTTTTCTCCAAAATTATGAGTGAATAAATGCCCTTATGAATTATAATTGAGTAATTTTGCCCATGTCTTATAGTAGGTATTCTTTTTTCTTGAGTCACAGCTCATCACATTTTGCTCTTCCCATGATGCTTATGCCGACAACTTCTCCCTTTCTAATTTGCTGCTTCTAATATACGGTATGCTGGAAAACCATATGCCCAAACTTGTTAGACGTACATGTGAACTGCAAATAAAGGAATGCTCCAAATGGGGCTGGCCTGGGGGCCTCACCTGTGTGAAATGGAAAGGAATTTTGGCTTTGTGGCATTGGTTTTTGATAGTTGGGAGGGTATTCTGCTTTAATTTGGGGTTACCCTCTCTTGGTTTACTTCCTGGCTTTCAGCAATGTTTGAAGTCTGAGGGTGATCTTTGGATACCTCAGGCATTATAAGCTCTATAGGAGCTCAATTTTCTGAGGTTTTAAAAACTCATGATAAAGATTGTCTAACATTCTGTAATAATTTTTAGAGTGGTTATTCTTGTTACCAGCTTTTAAACATTTCATCAGCAAAATATGAATTAATACCTTTTGCAAAAATTCAGATGGAACTGGAGACCATTCTCCTAAGTGAAGTATCTCAAGAATGGATAAAGAAACACCACATGTACTTGCTATTAAATTGGAACTAACCAATGAGCACATACGTGCACAGAGGAAAGTAAAGCTCAGTGGGAATCAACTAGGGGCAGGGGGGGAAGGAGAGAGGAAAAATCTACCTAATGGGTACTGTGAACACTATTTGGGTGATAGGCTGTCCTATAGCTGAGAGACTCAAGCATTATATATATACACATATATAATTTTTTTTTTTTTTTTTTTTTTTTTGGGACAGAGTCTCAGTTTATCACCCTCGGTAGAGTGCCTTAGTGTCACAGCTCACAGCAACCTCCAACTCCTGGGCTTAAGTGATTCTCTTGCCTCAGCCTCCCCAGTAGCTGGGACTACAGGTGCCCGCCACAACGCCCAGCTATTTTTTTGTTGCAGTTTGTCCAGGGCCGGGTTCGAACCCACCACCCTCGGTATATGGGGCCAGCGCCCTACCCACTGTGCCACAGGCACTGCCTACTCAAGCATTATAAAAGTGATCCATGTAACCTAAAATATTTGTACTCCCTTAGTATTTCGAAAAAAAATTAGTTGGTGAAACTGGGTGCTGAGTATGTGGGAACTTTTTGTACTATCTTTGTATTTTGGTTTTAGAACTATAGTTGTTCTAAAAAAAATTTTATTAAAAAATAACTCAATAAAAAATAAATATTTCTTTTGTAGACATTTACCTATAAGAAAACATCATCCTCTAGGATAGTTCCCCCACCCCGGGGGTGAAGTTGGAGTTGTGCCCTCTTTAGAAATTAGGCAAGCCACCACTAATTGCTTTCAATAAACATTGCACACATTGCGACTCTTGGGAATGAGGTATTGTGTCGCACACTTCCTTGGGAGCCTTTGGGTATTTGAAAAAAAATCTCTTACACAAAGTGGATACTACATAAACATGTGGATTAATTGATAAAAATGTAGAGAAGTACCTATGACATTGTGAAAATACAGAAAATGTCCTTTGTCAATGTGGATTCTCAAAGAAATCCACAGTAATTTAGATGGGCCTTCTGAATGGGTAAGGTGGATAACTCAGTATTTCTCTCAACTATAATATGGACCCCTTTTTGAGACAGAGTCTCACTTTGTGCCCTGGATAGGGTGCTGTGTTATTATAGCTCACAGCAACCTCAAACTCTTGGGCTCAAGTGACCCTTTGCCTCAGCCTCCTGAGTAGCTGCCCGAGTAGCTTGGACTACAGGTGCCCACCACAGTGCCTGGCTAGTTTTTCTATTTTTGGTAGAGGTGGGGTCTCGCTCTTGCTCAGACTGGTCTCAAACTCCTGAGCTCAGGCAATCCACCCACCTCAACTTCCCATAGTGCTAGAATTACAGGTGTGAGCCACCATACCCTGTCACTTCTATTGACTTTTGATGTCTGGTAAGTACTTAAGAAGGGAGATGCTGTAAAAGTATTAGAATCTATTATCCTAACGTCCTTATTACATTTGGCTCTGATATCATAGTTAAAATTATAATATACTCCAAGCAAATATACCATGATAGATAAATTCTATTTTTTTAATTCAGGACTGAGTTAATTTGCTTAATATAATGAAGTTTTTGTTATTGTTCTTGTTAGTTTTTTTAGGCTTCTAGAATCATTTCAGCCCTAGGAGTAATTTGAAAAGAACACAAAAAAAAGCTCTTTCACTTACATCCACATATTTTATTGATTACGAACAATCAGCACCTCTTTCAGAACACACTGAAATAAACTACATCTTATAGGTGAAGGTTTGAAGCTGTGAAAAAAGAGGGATCTTCTACTGGCTAACAACATTTAATAAATGGATAGACTCGGGACCGAAAAGTAATAACAAAAACAAGGGACCAGGAAGAAGAAAGGCACATGGAAGAAGAAGGAAATGCATTGAGAGGGTAATTTCAGGTGGGGACAAGCTCAGCGAGCCACAAGTGTCCTTAAAAGAAGATAAGAAACTTATTAATGAAGCAACAGGAAAGAGAACAACTATACAGTAAAGGGGGGTGGCCATATAGGCACCAGCCCCTGAATATATTCTTCAAGAGCCAGAATTGTCTCACTTCAGCAGCCATCATTAAGCATAGGCATAAGCACATGCCTAACATGATCATTAGCTTTGGAGTACAAGAAGTAATAGGATAGTGGTACAGTTCTCAAGATGTTCACAGGCTCTAGAAGAATTCTCCATTCTGAGTGGGGGCAGATAATACTGGGAGTGAGCGTGGGCATTGGAACTAATTGTCCTTCTTATGTTCAGGAGCCTAATACACTTTGTACCCATGTCTGTGTTTGTGAACGAGAAAGGGGTGATGAGAAAGGAGAGGGTGAGTAGTGACACATAAAGGCATCAAGCAGGCCATCAAGAGTATGTTAGTGGTTCTTTAGCAGAATCAGAAAGAGGCATATTAACTGCGTTGCGTATAGAACCACTTCAGTCTTTCAGCCTGGAGCCCTAGACTTTCTGCTTCTGCAGGGATTGTGCATTAACTGATGTGCTCACACTGAGTCATCAGGGAACAGTGAAACTCCAACGAGTGCATGCTGTTTCCAAGGACATAGAAAATAGAAATGTTTATGAACTAATATTTAAAACATCTACCAATGCAGGGCTGGTTCAAGTTAATTATGGGATAAATAGGTGACATTCAAGATGAAGATGTCACTCTGTACTTGCCAACATAGAAAGATATTTGTGATACATTGTTGAGTAAAAAAAAAAAAAAAAAAAAAAAAAGATTTTTAAAGTCTCCTTTTTTTCTAAAATCCTTTTCTCTTCCTTCCCCCCTCCCTCCTCCTTCTGTCCCTTTAGGGAGATATTCACCAAAACACTAACAGTAGTTATCTAAGAGACTGCTTCCTGAACATCTCTGAGTAGCCAAGATTTTATTTCTTTTAAATAATCTGTGAATTCAACAAAAGCAGGAGAAATACAAAGTTTGGGGTATAATATTTCTCATTCATATTCATTAAGAATGACGAGTGATGAATAAGTGCTAACATTAGATCTTCCATAGGCCTTAGGTTTATTTAATGTTTATGCTTGGGGGGAAAAACATTGGACATAAATCCAAGACAAAAGCAAAACACAATTTTTTGTTTTTGTCTGGGAGAGCCCTTTTAGATCACAAGTAGAAAATATTTTAATGATATAAGCATGCACAGAAAGAATTCATGCAGCTTGTAATTTGAAAAGTCTACACACATTTGCTAAATATCTGGTGGAGCAACTTTCAGTAAGAAAAATTATATGCATATGGATAGTGTTTTGTTTGGGTTATAATTAACCAGTAACTGTCAAAAGTGAAAATAGTACATCTGTGTTAACAGAAGTAACACAATACTATAAAAACAAGCACTTTAATTTCTGTTTATTGGGCAAAATATTCCAAAGTTGCATTTGCCTACTGTGGTTGAATGGACACATGCATATGTTAGCAGTTTCTAATATTGTTCAACCATAAAAAGAAATGAAGAACTGATCCTTGCAATGACATGAGTGAACCTTGAAAATTTTTCATTAAGTGAAAGCAGCCAGTCATAAAAGACCATATATTGTAGGATTTGATTTGTAAGAAATGCTCAGTATAGGCAAATGGTTGCCAGAGGCTGGGGGAAGAGAGTATTGAGGAGTAACTGCTAATGGCAGAGTTCTTTTTATTCTTTTGGGGGTGTTGGAAATGTTCTGAAATTAGATAGCCTCAGATACAGAGGCTTACTTTGTCACCCTGGGTAAAGTGCCATGGTGTCATAGCTTGCAGCAACCTCAAATTCTTGGGCACAAGTGATTCTCTTGCCTCAGCCTCCCAAGTATCTGGGACTACAGGTGCCCCACACAGTGCCTGGCTATTTATTGAGGTGGGGGTCTTGCTTTTGCTCAGGCTGGTCTCGAACTCATGAGCTCAAGCAATCCAACCACCTCGGCCTCCCAGAGTGCTAGGATGACAGGTGTGAGTAAACACGTCTGGCCAGATCTAGTATCTTTTATGACAACCTGGATAGAACTGGAGACCATTCTTCTAAGTGAAGTAATAAATGTAGAATGTAAATGTCTCAACACGATAACTGTGAAATTGCCAGGAAGGCTATGTTAACCAGTGTGATATAAACGTGTCAACCGGTCTGTGAAACTAGTGTATGATGCCCCACGATCATACCAATGTACATAGCTAGATTTAATAAAAAAAGAAAAGCACCATAGGTACTCAATACTAAATTAAAACTAGTTGATCAACACCTAAGTATACATATGGAAGTAAAACTCAACAAGAACCAAATAGGTGGGAAAGGGAAAAGGGATTGGGTTAATTTATAACTAACTGGTACAACGTCTACACTCTGGGTAATGGGCATACTTGAAAGTTTGACTTAAAATGTACAAAAGTGAATTATGTAACCAAAATGTGTGTACCCCTCTAATATTCTGAAATTTAAAAATATTAAAAATGAATTGTTGAATTTTGTGGTATATGAATCATTTCTTGATTTTTTTCAAAAAAAGATACATCAAAAATATATATGGCATGTCTTGGCCCTCAAGAAGCATGCAACCTTTATATATTATGTAAAATATAGACACATAAAAGGCTAAGCATGGTGTAATGATGCAGAATAATAGTACAAGAGTACCGTAAAGTTGATGATGATGATCACGATGATGACGATGATGAAGCTAACATTTAAAATGTGCCAGCAAGCCAGAGTTCTAAGCATTTATGTGTTTAAGTATTTATTGGTCGCCTTTCATATGCCAGGTATGTTCTAGGTTCACAGACTACATCCGTGACTAAAGCACACAAATACTCCTGCCCATAATCTCAACTATGAACAATAGATACATACATATATGAAATAAGTTAGAAGGAGAAAAGGACTACAGAAAAGGAAAAATAGGGTGGCTATGATGGATCGGAAGTGCTGAGTTGCAGATTTCAGTAGAATAATCAGTTTTAAACAAACCGTTGACAAAGGTGAGGTGTTCACCTGAGCATCTCTAGGACCAGTATAAAGGCACCAACATGGAAGTGGCCGGCTGTGTTGGCAAGCTGCAGGAAACTAATGTGTTGATTTGGTGGCATGTAATGGAGGGTGTAGTAGGAGATGAAGTCTGAGAAATGACAGCTGGTAATGCTTCCATGCTCTGAGCAATTAAAATGTAGAATTACCCCCCTGAAATAGTTACTATTGTTCATCATGAGCCAGAGGCTTTGGGAAAAGGTGGAATGATGTTTGAACTTTAAGGATATGACAGATTTGGATAGATGTAGAGGCCATTTCATCACAGGGCTGAGTCATTGGAAGGAACAGAAATGGGAAAGGACAGAATAAGCTTGGTGTATGGAAGGAGAGCAGCTGGGCAGAAGTTGTAAGTAGAAAAATGGCAATATAGATGCCTGGTACAAAGAAAGATCCTAAAAATGGGGGCAAGGAATTCAAGTTGTACACAATCAGCAGTGACAAATCACTGTGCATGTGGTCTCACCATCCTTGCTTGCTTGAATTTCTACAAGCAAGTTCATCAGGAGCTGAGATTTGTTTCAAGAATGGGGGAAGTGGAAGCACAAAGTGGTCAGAAAACTTAGCTGTCTTTACATCCCAGTGAGAACCAAAGCAGTGGGAAGACCTCTGGGACATATCTCAGTGCCACAGAACAAGAGGAAATAGATGTATTTTTTTTTTTTAAATAAACATAATGTCTTTCCTATAAAATACAGAGATGCATTCAAAAGCTGTTGCCAGAGAATATTCTCCAGGGAAACACAGAGCTATTCAAAACTGTTGTACAGTGTAAGTTCTTGTTTAGTAGAAAATAATAACTATTTAATGAAAGGTCTATAAAAAGGATTTCAATAACTTTATTGACATATAAGTCACATACCATAAAGTTCACCTGTTTAGACTATGAAATTGAGTGATTTTTAGTATTTTTTAGTATCTTTACAAATTTTGAAACCATCACCATAATCTAGTTTTAGAACATTTTCATGTCTGAAAAGAAATCCTGTACTCACTAGTCCCTTTCCCCTTCCTTACTCCTAGACAGCCACTAGTCTACTTTCTGTCTCTGTGGGTTTGTCTCTTCTGGCCTTTTCACATAAGTAGAGTCATACAACGTGTGGTTGGAAAATGGATCACTGAGAACCTCTACAAAAGCATTTCTCATCATTATCTCTCTGGCATTTGGGGCCAGATAATTCTTTGTTGTGTGATGTTTAGCAGCATCCCTGGCCTCTACCCTGGATGAGTTGTAACATCCAGCCTTAGGTTGTGCCCCCAGACAAGGCATGTGTTCCCTGGGAAGAAAGTAGAGAAATGGCAAAATCACCCCCAGGTGAGACTCTACAGTTGCCTACAAACTGAGCTTGGTGTAGGGGTGTACAATGTTTGATGGGTACCTAGACCCATCATGCCATTATGGAAAGACAACTATTTCAGGATTCCTGGAAGTCCAAACTTTGGACCCCATGTTCCAAAACTCTGGGATACCATTTAGAAAATAGTTAAGAGATTGTTAGGGAAAAGAAGCACAATCGTTGTTTAGATGAAATTATTGTGCAAAAAATATGTAGTGGGGAAAATCACCCATTTTTAGGTAATTTTTTTAAATAGAATCGTTATTCAAAAAAACTAAATTAAATGGTATATGCCAGTGGTCTTTGTCTTCATTATGAAGGACTGGAAACATGTTGTCAATAATTCAAAAATTGTCTTAATTTAAATCTGGGCTATTTTATGCTCCAACTCTAAGAACTAATGGTTCTCAAAAAGCTTCACTTAAGTCAGCTTTATCATTATTCTGCAGACTATAAACACCCCTTGAGCAGTGAAGGGAAGCATGAGATTTGATTTATACCGTGGCTAACAAAAACAAGTGGGCAATCACAGTCTGATTCTATCTTACTAATGTAACTTAGTCTCATAAATGGGGAAAGAGAGGAAGCACACGAGCTTTAGAGATATGTACATTTCAGAAAATTATAAGCATGACATCTTTCTGTTCTGAAATGTATAAGTGGAGGCTCTCATCCTCCCTGGCAAACCCATTTTTAAATAAAGGGGCTAGAGAAAATCTTGTCTATGTTCCTTTCTACTTCTTAGGATCTGCACTGCTCAGAGTAAGAATCATAAAATCATCAGGGTAATGACTGGCACATTTCTTGCTATCAATTTAAAGGAAGTGCTCTCTCAAACTTCCCTAGTCTCAAATGTTGGCATTCTAGGACTATGAAGCTCTGTGTATGGTATCAATGTCAGATTAAATTAGTAAACACAGATTGTGTTTACAAGTAGACTGCCATTACACACTGGCTTTTCTGTAAATACGAAATGTACATTTTCTTCTTATTTGTTGTAGACTAAGGCAATTCCAGAAGGTTGCCTTTAGCTCTTGTTTATATCAGAGATATTACTGAGTTTCTTAAACTCAAGCTGACTTAAGTGCATTTAAAAAGACATGTTCCCAAACTGTTTTCAAGTTTTTACAATGTGCTTGTTTATAGGATTCTCCCCTTTGCTGATGCTCCCACTCTGGCATTTAGGATGGGGAGCTTGGGTCTCACAGATCAGCTGTAAAATTGGGGAAGGGCAAAACTTCTGGGGGAAAAAAAATCTGTGTGATAATTCATCTGGAAAGATCTGTTCACCACTAACCTTCCAGAAGGTCCAACTTGATATGGGATCGGCTTGACTTCATTATATGACCAATGGCAAGTCAGGAATCTTACATTCTGTCCAAGTTGTGCTATGGGGCTTAATGATCTCTCTCCAAATCTATTACAAAGTAAAAGTCATCTTAAAAACATGCACGAGAATCAGATAAGCCAGTGAGTCTCAACCAAGGGTAATTGTGCCCTTTGGGGGACATATTATTATATTTTAATGTTTGGAGGCATTTTGGGTTGTCACAATTAGGGGGGGTTGGGGTGTACCTGGTGTCTAGTGGGTAGAGGCCAGAGATGTTGTTAGACACCCTACAATGTACAGAACAGGCCCCCCAAAATAAGTAGTTAGCTCAAATGTCAGTGGAGTTGAGATGAGAGACTTTACTCAACCAAATCCCCAGTGCCTCAATTTCTCTAATAAGATGTATAACATGTCAATACTCATAGTGCCTATCGTGGATATGGAATTCTGTGAGGAGAAAATAATTTAAAAGTGTGTTTGAAGCTTTTAGTGAGATACATCTGTAAATTTGATACTTTGGTGTTCGAAAGGTCTGGCTACTTCTGCAAGCAAGTGCTGCCTATAAAACCCTGGGGCTCCGTGGCCCCTTTTCCACAAAGCAAGTGCATGAACTACAGACATCACCTGCTAATGGGACATCAGTGATGAGGTCTAATTGCGAATTTTGGTTTAGTGATGTGTGTCGCTTCTTTCCTCTTACATGTTCATTAGTGTTGTCTGAAGCAGTCATTTCTCAAAGTGTGCTCCCTCGACCAGCAGCATCAACATCAACTGAGAAGTTGTTAGAAACAAACGTTATCAGGCCCCACCCACGAAACTGAAGCCAAAACGCTGGGGGCGGGGCTTAGCAATCTGTGTTTTAACAAGCTTCCCTGTGATTCTGATGAATTTAAACACCTATCTGAGAACCACTGGGGACCAGCAGCACGTTGGAGCTTGTTAGGAATCACATGATTAGACCAGGCATGGTGGCTCACGCTGTAATCCTAGCACTCTGGGAGCCTGAGGCAGTGGATCCCTTGAGTTCAGGAATTCCAGCCCGGTATGGGAGTTCAGGAATTCCAGCCCGGTATGGTGGCTAGCACCTGTAGTCTCAGCTACTTGGAAGAGGCTGAGACACAGGAGGATCGCTTGAGCCCAGGAGTTGAAGGTTGCTGTTAGCTATGACACCAGGTACTCTAGCCTGGGCAACAGAGCAAGACTGTCTGGAAAAAAAAAAAAAAAAAGGAAAACAAAAGAAAGGGGAGGGGGGAGGGCAGAGGAGAAGAGGAGAGGAGAGGAGAGAGGTGAGGAGAATTCTCATTCAGTAGGTCTCTAGGAAAAGATCAAAAATTTGCACCACATAGATGACAACTTGAGGAAAAACTATAAGGACTAAATTCCCTTTTCAACTTTCTTTTTCCCTCTTCAAAAATTAATGGTACATTTCCACAGGTACATGTCAAATCTATTAAGTGTAGAGTATTAATGTCTTAACACATTGAGAAAGTGTGGTAAAGGCTATGCTAACCAGTTTGTTGTAAGTATTTCAAATTGTATATAAAACCAGCACATTGTACACTATAAATGCATTAATGTACACAGCTATGATTTAATAAAAAAAATTGTATTGGTTTCCTATTGCTGCTATAACAAATGACTGTAAATTCAGTGCCCTAAAACAACACAAATTTATTATCTTTTGGTTCTGGAAGTCAGAAGTCTGAAATGCATTTCACTGGGGTAAAATTATGGTATCTGGAGGCTGTAGAGGAGAATCCTTTCTCTTGTCTGTTCTAGTTCCTAGAGGCTGCCCACATGTCTTGGCTCATGGTCCTTTCCTCAACTGGCCAGCCAGTAGCCGGGTGAGTCTTTCCCATATCACATCCCTCTGACACCAACTCTTCTGCCTTTGTTCCACATTTAGGATACACCTATAATTGTATTAGATCTGTGTACATAATTCAGGGCAATCTCTTTATTTTAATGTTATCCAATTAGCAACGTGTAGCCTTAATCTCCCCTTGCCAGGTAGCATAACATGTTCACATGTCTTGGAGATTTAGATATGGACATCTTTGGGAGGACATTATTCTGACTCTTCCAAAAGCATTTTACTCTTTTTTTCCCTAACCATAATGTTTAGTCACAAAGAAAAATCTTGGACAGTATAGTCAGACCCAATCTCCTAGTAATTCAGAAATCTTTTTTACTGTTTTTTGGGGTTTTTTGTTTGTTTGTTTGTTTGTTTTTTGTAGTTTTTGGCCAGGGCCAGGTTAGAACCCGCCACCTCTGGTATATTAGGGCCAGCACCCTACTCCTTGAGCCACAGGTGCTGCCAGAAATCTTGTGGCAAAATCCTCCAAACTTGGCCACATGCTATTGGCTTCTCAGGTAGACTATAAGCTCTATCCTATAGAAGACCCTATATGACATTTATTCTCCATCTCCCCAGTGCCTGGGAGAGAATTCAGCTCATAATAGATGCTCAGCAAATGCTCTTTGATTGATTCACTGCTTTCTTTTGTTTTATTTCAGATTAATATGAGGGTACAAAGATTTAGTTTACATTGTTTTTATTCAAGGTAAAATTCAAGTTGTAGTTGAGCCCTTCACTTGGGTGAGGGTGTGCTGAACACCCTCACATTGTGCATGTTAGGTGAGATCCCACCAATCATCCTCTCTCCTCCATTTTCTCCTTTCCTTCTTCTCCCCTCCACCTCCCTGGAATATACTTGTGTTTTTCTTTGGGATATACTGCATCTGGGTCCCTTTCTACCAAATTTCTGATTTAATTCGTCTGAGCAATGGCCCCAATTTTTACTGTGTTTTTGAATCACCAGGGTGGAGGGAGGGGCTTTAAAAAGTACTGATGGCCAGGTGCCACCTCTAGAAATGCTGTTTCAGCTGAATATAATGTGTATCCAGAGTTGAGATCTGTGGAACACAACTTTCACCTTATAAGTTATCACATCTACCTATTAGACCATTGCATATATGAAAAGCTGCAGTTTTATCAATGTTGCCTGAATCCATTGTTTTTTTCCTAAGTGAATTTCCATTCAGTGTCATAGGTGAAATTAAGAACACTCAACACAAAGACATTTGCAATTATAAAGGTAGCATCACGCATACACAGTTTAGTAGGATTGGCAGAACCACAACGAGCACTCATAAAACAGTTACTGATGATGGGCCAAAAAAAGTCTTTTTCATGGTTGATTCGTGAATATTCCATTTTAAACTGAATCTCTCACAGAGTTCACTTGGGACTGCTAAGATGTTGATTCAATGAATGTATGCCATTTCGTGAACCACCCATCTGAGCGGGTTACTTTGGGTGTAGCTGTTTTGATTTTTCCTTTCTCTGAGTATATGGTTTTGTTCATTTAATCAAACAAATCCAGTTGTTTTGCCATGTTATAGACACATTCTTTGTGTGGCCAAGAATCCTGTTTGCAGTAGTCACACCACAACTAGTTTTGAATGTGGAACAGCCCAGCAAACAAGTGCTAATTTGAATCAATTGTTAAGATTGCCAGCAACAAACCAAGGCAACCTCCATCACTGGGTTCAATTAGCAACCCTAAAGGCAAGTCCCTGTGTTTATTCCACTATCATTTCTTTCATCCTTCAAAAACCCTTCATCTTCATGGATAATAAAGTAATAACCATTCCTAATTTAGGGCATTTTTTTGTTCGTTTTAGTTTTCTAAATGTCCTTTTATACTTTTATTCTTAGTAAAAACATAAGAGGTCTTTGTAAATAAATTCCAACAATATAGAAATGTATTAGGCAGTGTCAAAATCCCTAAAAATCCCATCCTTATGTGATAGCCACTAGTAACCATTTGAGATTGTAACTCAAGTTCTTTTCAGTGAAATTATAATAAACTTATTTATGTCTGTACCTTCTTAGTTTAACTTTATATATGGTGGATACATTTCCAAGTTTATTCGGACAGAACTACTTCATTTTTTTCATGGTTGCATTTAATTACATTGAATAGATATCCCATAGTTTATGTAGCCAGTTGCCCACTGATAGACATTTAGGTTGTTGATGTTTCTTTAAAAAAAAAAAAAAATATATATATATATATATAATTAGTTCATAATAAAATCAATCCTATGTGAAATATATTAATATAATATAGGTAAAGCACAATACACATGCAGAAAAGTGTGCATAAAGTTACAACTTAATGAATTTCTGCTAAGAGAACACACCTGTGTCAGATGAAGACCCACCGTGATCAGCACCCGTAGTCTCCCTGGCACTTCCTTGGACTCCCTTCCATTGATTTTCCCCACAAGTAACCCCTTTTCTGTCTTTTCATAGCACAGATTGATTTTGCCTATTTTTGTACATGGCATTACTGATGTCACACAGCATGTTCTCTTTGGTGTTGGACTTCTTATGCTCAACATGTTGCCTATGGAATTAATACATACTGGGTGAATGGAGTTTGTTTTTTCATTCTCAGTGCTGCATAGTTTTTCATTCTGTGGATATAGCACAATGTATCCATTCTACTTTCATGGGTATTTGGGTAGTTTATAGTTTTTGGCTGTTGTGATTATACTGCTGTGAACATTCTAGCACACATATTTTGGTGAACATGTACACACATTTCTATTATTTTTATTGTTGAAATAAATCAATGTTGCCTGAATCCATTGATTTTTTTCCTAAGTGAATTTACATTCAGTGTCATAGGTGAAATTAAAAACACTATTCAACATTATTGTTGAAATAAAAATAATAGAAATATGTGCACATAAGGATAGCTTATGTTTTTACTAAGAAAATATTTCTATTATTTTTATTTTTCACTATCAGAGATAGTATTAAAGGGACATCTGTGGAACAGATATAACTTGCACATTTTGCAAATATTTCTATAAAATGGATTCTTGGAATTACTGGGTCAAATGGTGTGCACGATTACATTTTGAGCATATATGGCAGAACTGCTCCCCCCAAATATTTTGCACTTCAGCCAGGTCTGTATCCCAAGTAACTGCAACCCTTTGCTGTGGCCATTATCGGTGATACAGACACAGCTGTTGGGTCTTCTTGAGTACAAGGCAATGCTAATGAGAACCAGAATCTTCCTTTTGGCCCTTTTCAGACGTGCTCTAGTGAGCTGGTGCCTCTTTTATGTGTCTACTGAAGGGCAAAAAGATAAAACAATTTAGCATCCAAGGATACCTGGGCACAGGGTGAAACTGCCAGCTTAAACTCTTGAATAAGTGCTATGAGAATGTGCAGCAAGCAGACCGTATGGGTGTGAGTGCCCTGCACTGCAGGTTGAGATAACCTCCTAGAGATAGAGATTTCTAAACTGGAAATGCGAATCATTCACATGTCCTACCAAAGCATGTCCCATTCCAAATGCTCTGCCGCTGGGAGACGTTAGGCTAGGGTGGTGTTTCCTAATCTGGAAACCACCGACATTGAAGGTGGGATCATTCTTTATTGTGGGGGTTGACCCGGGCACTGTGGATGTTGATCAGGATCCCCGACCTCTACCCACTGCGGGAGAAAGTGCTGATAATACTCCAGAAATGTCTTTAGGCAAAATGCCAAATGTCTCATGAGGGGCTGAATCACCTTGTTGTGTGGCCCTGCACAAAGAGCCTAAACTCTCTGGGCCTCCACAGGCTATTCTGCCAAATACAGTGGCCACAAAGTTTGTGTGCAATTTAAAATGGTGTGTAATTTAAAATTGTGCACGAACTTTATGGCCACCTTGTATACATGTTAATAGTAATACTTGGAGAGGTTGTTTTCAAAAATAAATGAGATTCTTAATGTGAGGCACTTAGTACAGTCTTTAGCATGAAATAAGTGTCCAAAGTTGTTAGTTTTGTTATAATCTTTATTATTATTATTTAAAATCTGAGGAGTGTGAAAAAAGCTTTCATCTATGTATTGTCAAAAAGGATGTGGGTGGTGTGTATCTGACAGACATCAAAGGACAGTGGGTTCAATCTCTTGGAACAAGGAGTGGGAAATGTGCAGAAAGCATTAAGTGCTATGAGGGAACACAAAGGTATTCAATTGTCTCTGACTGTTCCTTCTCAAGTTAGCATTTATGGAAACCAGAATTTGTGGAAAATGGACTTTGGCAGCACGATTAGGCATTTTTAGGAACAGTATAAATCACTGTGGGAAAATTTTTTTTGAATTAGTCTGTTATGAAATTAGTAAACTTTCAACAGTACGTTGAACATTTTTATTTTAAAGTTAGTTTTGTTTTTTTTTTAATTAAGTTTATTTTTTTATTTTATTTTATTTTATTTTGTTGTTGTAGTTTGGCCGGGGCCGGGTTTGGACTCTCCACCCTCAGTATATGGGGCTGGCACTCTACTCACTGAGCCACAGGCACCACCCTGAACATTTTTATTTGAAATAATAAATTATATTCAGTACCAAAGCAACCATATTGCTTTCGATATTATTGAATATTTTATCTGTTAGGATCTTTGTTGGATTGATGTTTGCCTGATACTCTCTGCTCCCACCGAAGCTCTAAATTTTATAAACACCAGCACCAGTAAATTGAGTCTTCCTCTTATATGTGGGACAGGGAACAGAATGGCATTTTGAACCGGACTCCAGACAAAGAGTGTGAAGCCAGGGTTGTATCTTTGTGTCACCAGGTGCTATCTTGGCTTGTCACTTCCTCCTTTTGGGCCTCTTGGGTTCTTAGCAGGTCAGATTAGTTCAGCATGCCCCAACTATATCCTTAGAAATCTGAACAATAGAAAGAGATGCTCTGAAAAGAAAAAAAAAAATTAGAGGTGAGAGTATAGCAAATAGATTTGGGATGTACTCTGAACATTAGTTTTCGCTCTGCAGAACTTCTCTATTATTCTTAATTATTGTTTATTGTGATTATTTAAGGTGGAGCTGGCGTGTACAACCCTCTCAAATGTATTTGATTATGAAACAGTTTGGCAAATCTTGCATTAAATAATTTATAGGTCCCTTGCAGACACAGAAATTTCCCCATTTCTTTTATATTAGTTTTCTATCACTGCCATGACAAATTACCACAAACTTAGTACCTTAAAATATTACGCATTTATTATCTTACAATTTTATAGGTTAGAAGTCTGGCATGAGTTTTACTGGCCTAAAATCAATGTGTCACCAGAGCCGTGCTCCTTCTAGAGCTCTCTAGGAGAGAATTCTGAAGGCTCCAGAAGTCACCCACATTCTTTCTTCCATCTTCAAGGCTCACGATGCTTCATCTCTTTGATCATTCTTTCTTTTATAGTCACATCTCCCCACACACCCTGAATTCTGTTGGAAATGGTTCTATTTTAAGGGCCCATGTGTTGTTTATATTGTGCCCAAATCAAAATCTAGGTTTCTTCCCCCATCTCAAGGTTATTAATTTAATCCTATCTCCAAAGTCCCTTTTGCCATGTAAGGCAACATATTCCCAGGTTCCAGGAATTAGGGCATGGACATCTTTAGGGGCCATTCCAGGGGTCCTCAAACTATGGCCTGCGGGCCACATGAGGTGGTGCGATTGTATTTGTTCCCGTTTTGTTTTTTTACTTCAAAATAAGATATGTGCAGTGTGCATAGGAATTTGTTTATAGTTTTTT
>CAUYPK010017771.1:0-11069 GCA_963574355.1 Loris lydekkerianus | reverse complement strand
TTTCCGTTCTCTTGAGGAAGGCTTTCAGGGCTATGAATTTCCCTCTTAGGACTGCCTTTGTGGTATCCCAAAGGTTCTGATAATTCGTGTCTTCATTGCCATTTTGTTCCAAAAATTTGGCAATTTCCTTCTTAATCTCATCTATGACCCAGCTATCATTCAGCATAACGTTATTTAACATCCATGTTTTTTTTATGAGTATGCAGATTCCTGTTGTTACTGAGTTCAACTTTTATTCCATGGTGGTCCGAGAAGATGCAAGGAATAATTTCTATTCCTTTATATTTACTGAGGTTAGACTTGTGACCTAAGATGTGATCGATTTTGGAGTATGTTCCGTGGGCTGATGAGAAGTATGTGTATTCAGTGCTGTTGGGATGAAATGTTCTGTAGATGTCTGCTAAATCCAAATGTTGGATGGTTAGATTTAAATCTAAAATTTCTTTGCTGAGCTTCTTATTGGAGGATCTATCCAACACTGCCAAAGGAGTATTGAAATCTCTGACTATTACGGAGCTGGGGGAAATCAAGTTGCTCATGTCTGTTAGTGTTTCTCTTATAAATTGAGGTGCATTCTGGTTGGGTGCATAAATATTAATAATTGAAATCTCATCATATTATTAGTGTTAGCAAATATGAAGTGACCATTCTTATCCTTCCTTACTTTTGTTGGTTTAAAGCCTATTGTATCTGCAAATAGAATTGCAACACCTGGTTTTTTCTGATTACCATTTGCCTGAAATATGGACGACCATCCTTTCACCCTGAGTCTATATTCATCTTTTAAGGTAAGATGTGACTCTTTTTATGCAGCAAATATCTGGCCTGAGTTTTTGTATACAGTCAGCTAACCTGTGTGTTTTTTGAGGGCAGTTTAAGCTGTTCACATTAATGGAGAATATTGATATGTCTGGTAAAATTTTGGTTGTCGAGTTTTTCAAAAGTCCAGTGGACATTTTTAATCCTTTCGTCACTGTGGAAGTTGGAGTTTGATCAAAAGTTTCTGAGTTAGTTTACTTTTGCGGTAGAGGATTGGGCTGGTCATTATGGAGGATAGGTCTGAGAATATCCTGAAGAGCTGGTTTGGTTATGGCAAATTTCTTCAACATATGAATGTCATTAAAGTATTTAATTTCTCCATCATTAAATGAAACTCAGTTTAACTGCATATAGGATCCAGAGTTTAAAATTATTTTGCTTTAGGAGATTAAAAGTCGATGACCACCCTCTTCTGGCTTGAAAAGTTTCAGCAGAGAGATCTGTAGTCATTCTAATATTCTTCCCTTTGTAGGTAATGGATTTCTTACGTCTGGCTGCTTTCAGAATTTTCTTCTTCATATTAACTTTAGTGAAGTTAATTATGATATGTTTTGGGGATGTCTTATTCAGATTGAGTCATGCTGGGGTTCTGAAACTGTTTACTATCTGAATTTCAGAATCTCTTGGCACATCTGGAAAATTCTCTTTCATAATCTCATAGAGAAGGGACTCTGTGCCTTGTGAAGCCACTTCATAATTTTCATAGATTCCAATTAGGCAGATATTAGTCATCTTTGAATTATCCCAGAGCTTTCTGAGAGAATGATTTTTTTTTTTTTTGCTCTCCATTTCTCTTCCTCTTTGAGAATTTGGGAGTGTTCAAAGGCTTTATCTTCAATGTCAGAAATCCTTTTTTCTGCTTGTTCCACTGTGTTACTGAGGGATTCTACTGTATTTTTAGGATCTTTAGGGATGAAAATTCTTGCTCCAGTGTTCAAAATCTTTGGTGGTTTTGTCTTTAAATTCATTAAATTCTTGAGACAACTTTTGAATTTCTCCTCGAATTTCTAATTCTAAATTTTCCTCCATTCTGTTAATCTTGTTTGCAATCCAAATTCTGAATTTGATTTCTGACATCTCAGCCAGCTGTTTATGAAGGGGATCTTCAGTTACATCTGCCATATCTTTCCTTGCAGGGGTTGATCTCTTCTGGTTATTCATGTTACTAGAGTTTTCCCCCTGATTCCACCTTATGATTATTTTACACCATTTGACTTTTCCCCTGGAGGCTTGTCGAGAACCCATACAGTGGTAAGGCCTGAGAAACTGGGAACATGTTTGGTGTGGTGGAGCTAAGTGGTTCTGTCTTGTTTTCAGCTGGTCTCTGTACGACCCCAGTGAAACAGTTACTCTGGGTTGAAGTCTCAGCTGTGGAGAAATACCAGCAATTGAGTCACCCTGCCCCCCATAGGCAACCATTGGAAAAAGAAAATCAAACCTTCCTACAAGCACACATCCAGGGCACCACTTGGATAGTCCTCGGGTGATTGGCTCAGTTCAAAAGGTCCAAATCAATTGTCTCAGTCAGCACCTGTCTCAGTTGGGAGAGTTTAAAAGGTCTTTGGTAACAAGATTGCAGGGGTCTGCTGACAACTCAAATATGACTTGCTCCGGTGCTCCGTGAGGTCAGGAGGACCCACTCAGCAAATAATTAGTCTGGGAAAGTCGATGCCTCCTTGTGCACCTTGCACCTCTGTCACATCCAGTCACTGATAGCCCCACAGGGCTGTGACCCAGTTGCCTCCAGTGAGCAGATACTCCAGGGGTTTGCACCTGCCTGAATCACAAGGAGATCTATTTCTGCTCAGCCAGGCTGCTTCTCTCTGCCTCTATTCAGCAGGGAGAGGTGAGGCTTGATAAACTTGGGCACTTGATGGTGGCTGGGGGGTGTTCACTCAGTTCCATCCCCGCCTCTGATTGAAGTTACTGACAGAACAGAACAACTTTGTGGGAATTTGTTTCTGTCCCTGCTAAATTCCCCTGCAGAAGAGAAGCTGCTTTGAGTTCCCAGAACCTGTGCCTCAGGCCCTGTTTTTGCTTCTGCAGGTTTCTATTTGCAGGACAGTTAGCTGTCAGTTCTAGCTTCCTGTCTTCCTTTGTCTATAGGCCGATGATCCCCTGAGGGCCGGGTGTGTCTTAGGCTCAGTAAAACGGTCCTCTGGGTCAGCCCTGCCCCTGGAATCTCCCGGCTTGTGTGTGTGTGTTTTCTTGTCCCCGCATTCCACCCAGGCGGGTACCACCTCAGGCAAACCCTTTACGGGGCCTGCATTTCCGTTTAAGATCTTCCGCCGGTGGTTGCCACCTGGGAAGATGCCCAGCCTCCTCTGGTTGCCCAGGGAGACAACGGGTGTTGCTTCGGAATATCCAGGGGTGAGCCCTATTGTTGCTAAAAACAGCTGCTGCTCTGCACCTCGGTGCACCGCTGCTCCGCTGTGGTTCCCTGTTAGCCAACTGCCCTCTCCTCACTCCTATGCTGCAGAATCAGCACTGACCAGCAGCAGTCCAGGCCCTATCCACACTTCTTGAGAAATTACCCAAGAATCTGGACTCCTGGGGGGACAGGCCTTCAGACCTCAGACTGAGAGTAGAGGGGAATTCTGGGAGCTCAGAATTGTAGGTAGAGAATATATACAATTTTATACAGTTTTATGCCTGGGAGGAGAATGCTGTGGTACCCCAGTAGGGGAGGTAGGTCTAGTTTTTAGAGGGTCTCTCCTGTGGAGTGTAGTGGTAGGACCTTTGAACTCTGCTCATTTGTTTGTGGGACACTCCAAGCTATTCTCATCAGGGAGGGGACTCCTGTCTCCTTGGTGATGGATTTTGTACCTTTTGTTTGTATCCTTGGGGTTGCAGCTTGCCTCAACAGGGTTGATGCGTATTTTTCAACCTTCTCTCTTGGTGCAGCTCTAATCCACCAGGTCACTTGCTAAATTTCTGTCCTTTACGTCTTCTTCTGGATGGGAGCCTCTGTGGAAAGCTGGCTTCAGTCAGCCATCTTGTCTGTACTCCCCTGTCTACCTGAACATTTTTACAATAAAAAGTTAGCAGCCTTGGCTCAGTGCCCATAGCTCAGTGGTTTGGGTGCTGGCCACATGCACTGGGGCTGGCAGGTTCGAAACCACCCAGGCCTGCTGAATATCAATAACAAAAAAAAATGGGGCATTGTGGTGGATGCCTACAGTCCCACCTACTTGGGAGTCTTAGGCAAGAGAGCTGCTTAAGCCCAAGAGTTTGATTTGAGGTTTGTGTGAGCTGTGACGCCATGACACTCTACTGAGGGTGACATAGTGAAATTCTGTCTCAAAAAAATTAAAAGAATAAAAAAGTTAGCAGCCTCATACATATACATGATATTAAGCAAACCTACTGGGTATGATCTACTCAAACACAGGTTCCAGTCAGGATCCCTGTATTAAAGACAGCAGTTGTTGCTGGTTCACCCTTCTTAGGAATCTATTCTGTTCCTGGCTGTTGGTTCCCTTATGTAGGGAGTTAGCCCCCACATGACCTGAGAAGGTCTCCAGTGCTCGGTGGTGATGAGGGAATGAGGAAAATAAAGACACCAGAAATAGAGTTGAATTTGTAGAGTGGGGGGGCCCGGGAAGGGGTGGTAGGGAGCTGATCCCCTTTATGCAAGAGACAGTGATGGCCCCAATCTCCAGATGAACTTGGTTTTTTTACATCTCTAGATCAGCCAATGGGTGTTTGCAACAACAACAGACATCAGCCTTGCAGTTTCTCATGCTCTAATTCTCCATTACCCACCTGATTACCCTTTAGCTATTTTCATTACTTTTATTTCTTAAAATACTTACCAATCACTAACAGGATTACAGAAAACAAAGGAAAAGAGAACCTGGACTTTGGAGCTAGATGCCACCCAGTTAATCCTCTGTGTTCCTATGGGGGCAGATTAGTTGATGCCCTACTCACCTCAGGAGCTGGGAGAGAAAAGCAGAATCCTCTTATCTCACACCCTTAAAAACTAGGCTTTCTCAATGAGTCAGCTACACATACTGTCCTAGATAATTGTAAAATGGCTTCCCCAGCCCTTTCAGGTCCCAGTCAGGCTCTTAACAGACATTTTTCCTGGGGACCTTGTAGACCTTTCTCCTGAAGCCCTCCCTGACTTCATTGAGGCCTTTGCAGGCCTTTTTCCTGAACTCCTTTTATGTTCATGCCAAGCTGTCTCATGAAGCCCCCGGTAGAGTATGTTCTTTGTGGAAGCTCATGACCTCTCCCATTACCCTGACCACAGAACTTTCGCACATTCATTTCATTTTTATGTCAATCTAATTCCATTCCCATAATCCTAACTTCCCTAATGTTCACCCATACCCTTATTTTAATGCTGTATTCTCTTCCACAACACCCCATCTTCCGGACACAGCAGATTTAGATAAAATTCCCTACTGTAGCCTCAAATCTAAGTGGTGTTTTTCAATTCTGTTTACCAGAAGCCCCTTGTTTAGGGAAATCACTGGACATTAGTGGAACCTAACAAAGGCTTTTGATAGAGTGACCCACCACCTTCCTCTTAGCTTGAACAGTTGGGTAGGAATGCCTGGAAAATGCCAAAAATACTGCCCAGTTCTTGTGACAACCAGAAATACCTCTAACATGTCCAAATGGGCCCAGGCACCTGGCACCTGGGTGGTGGGTCCTGGGGCAGGGTGGGGAAGGAGGAGCCTGTTGTGCAGGCAGGCTGAGACTGCATTGGAGCTGGGAGGGTGGTTCTGGGGAAGGAAGTTCCAGTTCCTAAAGCTGGATTAGGGATGCCTCCTTCCTGTGGCTCATGCCTCCTACCCACACTGTCTTCTCTCTGTCCTCACAAAGTGTTCCCTGCAAACTTTCCCTTCATATACTTGTTAATGGCTAAAATGCCTATAAAGGGAGAAGACATTTCAATTTGTGATGTAATGTATGGAAGTAAACACCTGGTTGAGATGAAGCACTAGAATTCCTTTGCCCTGAAGGCTAATCACCAACAAGTGGTGCTATCAGAGCTTTTCCTAATGAAAGGGAAGGAAGGAGGTGGGGATGATGTGGGATTTTTTTCCTGGGAAGCAGGAGAGGTTGTTCCTGATCCTCTCCTGTCTGTGTGGATTAACAAAGGCCTCTGGCTTCTGTGGCTTCTGTGGTCTCTCGTGCTTGAAGACCCAAGGGAAGCCTGAGCTGTGCTTCTGAAGCAAGGAGGAACCCGTTATATTTAGCCTTTGGAGATCACTTTATTGCTTTACGGTATGAAATTTTCCTTTATCCCAAAGCCATAGGGGTAGCAAAGGAGAAGGCCCCAGACAAGGGAGGTATACATCAGGGAGGCTGCACTGTTTTGCTAGAGGGTCATTGGGATATTGTCACAAACATGTTTTTCTTTCTGGCTCTGTTATGGGGAGACTGGGGCTGCAGAAGTGAACAGGCCAGTGGTGATTTGCATTGCAGGGTGTTTGTGCTTGTGCTTTCAAATGCTTGCTCTTTGCCATAAATTACTTGTAGTTGTTAGTATGCTTTGATATTGTCTTAAATAGTTGTGTTTACTGTGAAATGATAGTTCAGAACGTATTGTTTGTTTTTAACAAAGATGACCCATTGGGTGGCGCCTGTGGCTCAAGGAGTAGGGTGCTGGCCCCATGTATCAGGGTGGTGGGTTCAAGCCGGGTCCCAGCCAAAACTACAAAGATGACCCATGACAGCTCTTGAGCTATCCCACCTTCAGTATTAGACATAAGGTAATCAGTATGTAATTTTGCTCCATGACCAAAATAACAGTGCCTGTGCAAACCTCCCTTGAGCCGGAGACTCTAACAAGAATCTAAGATACATTTTAAATGCACTTGTAAATGGCTTGGCTTGCAATAAGAAGGAATACATTAAGAAGGCTGTGAGGTGGATGTGAGTTCCAGTTCCATTATCTCCTCTCCAGTCTTCTGGAAGTCTCCATTGCAGGCATTAGATCATTGAGGACATGTTTTAGCCTCTCAGAATTGTCCACAGGCTATTAAAGTATTTGCAATGGTGAAAGCTAATATTGAAATCTCTTGTGGTTTTGGAGGTGTTTAAAAATGTACACGGACTCACGGAACAAATGTTGAACTCTTCAAAAGACTCGTGCTGCGGAAGAATCATAGTCTGGTGAGCAGTTTTCATCTCCATTCAGAAAATAGGCTTAACTTTTCTCCATTGGGCTTTTATCTGAATCAGAAGATACGTAACAATAATGCTGTGAAACTGACAAGAGCCAGCAATAGTTTAAACTAGTAGAGAAGCAGGAGTGGTCTGGAAAATTCTGAAAATCAGGGCAAGGGAGCAAAGTTCAGAGTCCAGAAGGTTGGAGAAGCAGCAGGAATGACTTTAATACAAGATTATAGACACCAAGATGTCTAGATTTGGTATAGGCTGCAAATGGGTTCTTAAAGGTTTCACCTGGTGAGAAAGCCTATTTAATCTTTAAAGTTGATATGTGGTAGGAGAACTTAGCCTCGTCTCGGGCTGTAATTTATGCAGTGGTTTTCAAAGTCTGTCATCAAGTCAGCAGCAGCATCATCATGCAGGCACTAGGCAGAAACGCAAATTCTTGGGCCCGCTGAATTGGTGTCCAGGTGATTCTGATCTATGCCCAAGGTTACGCATGCTCAGGATCCCAGCAACAGAAACAGAGCCATGGGAGTTCCAGAAGAAATCCTGGTGAGGTGGTGAGGATTAAAGCTTGGTTTCTAAGCTCTCAGGTGGTTAATGAGTAAATAGGAAGTTGAGTTTTGGTGCTAAAATGGGCCACAAATCCAACAACAGAATTTTTTTTTTTTTTTGACACAGAGTGCTACTCTTTCACTCTCGGTAGAGTGTCCTGGTGTCATAGCTCACAGCAACCTCCAACTCTTGGGCTTAAGTGATTCTCTTGCCTCAGCCTTCTGAATAGCTGGGACTATAGGCACTGGCCACAAAGCCTGGCTAGTTTCATTTATTTATTTATTTATTTATTTATTTAATTTTTTTGAGACAGAGTCTCACTGTATTCCCCCTCCGTAGAGTGCTGTGGCATCACAGCTCACAGCAACTTCAAACTCTTGGGCTTAAGCGATTCTCTTGTCTCAGTCTCCCAAGTAGCTGGGACTGAAGGCATCTGCCACAATGCCTGGCTATTTTTTGTTGCAATTATCATTGTTGTTTAGCTGGTCTGGGTGGGGTTTAAACCCGGCAGCCTTGGTGTATGTGATTGGCGCCGGAACCACTGCGTTACGGGTGCAGAGCCATCGGGTATTGTTGTTGTTGTTGTAATTTTCAATGTTGTTTGGCAGGCCCAGGCTCTGTTCGAACCCGCCAGCTCCAGTGTATGTGGCTAGCGCCTTAGCCACTGAGCTACAGGCACCAAGTCACCTGGTTAGTTTTACAGGCACTTTGGCTCACCTTGGTCTCCTGACATTAAGCAATCCACCCACTTTGGCATCCTAGAGTGCTAGGATTGCAGGTGTGAGCCACAGCACTCAGCCTCAGAATTTCTTTTAAAAACTTGGGAGATAGTTTCCCTCTTCCATATAAAATAATTGTAAACTGCTGGTATGGTGGCTCACGCCTATAATCCTAGCACTGTGAGAGGCCAAGGCAGGTGGATCTCCTGAGTGTAGGAGTACAGACCAACCTGAACAAAAACGAGACTCCATCTCTACTAAAAATAGAAACAAAACAAAACAAAACTAGCTGGGCATTGTGGCAAGAGCCTGTAGTCCTAGCTACTTGGGAGGTTGAGGTAAGAAGATTGCTCGAGCCCAAGAGTTGGAGTTTGCTATGAGCTATGAGTCTGCAGCATTCTACCCAGGGCTACAGAGTGAGTGAGACTCTGTCTCAAAAAACAAAACAAAACAAAACAAAACAAAACAAAACCCTTCTAGAGCTAAGACGCAAAGTATTCCGTAAAGGAGAAACCACACAGAATACTAAAAATTTCACTGTGAAAATGCCTTACCTTTGCAATATGGGGCTCCTAATTTTCTAAAACTATATGGTATGTTGTAGTCATCATATTATCTGCTGAGCTTTTATTTCTTATGGTGCATCCCTTTTGGCTGAACTGCTCCTCTATCTTGACTGTGCTGAAATGTTGAGCATTCAAATTGTTTCTCAGGAGGCTGGGTATGATATCAGACACTAAAAAAGGATTTCGCAATTCCTTATATGTCCACTCTGTGACTTATTCTTATCATAGGTTTTAGAAATAAATCATGAATCAGATTTACATATGCTGTTTTTAACAAACAATAGTCTTTTGCATTTTTAAAATATGTGCTTTCTGCTACTAGAACTAGGAAAAAATGAAGTCATCTATCTTCCTTGGAGCGCTAGCGAAGATTCTTTTATGTTAATGGACTTTTTAACAAATACAAATGAAACTTCAAGTCAGCAACACCTGTGGGAAATAAATGATAAGCAGAAAACCTTAATTAGAAATGCAGCGAGACAACAAGGCTAGCACTTCACTGTACTTAGAGCTGGTTTTGAATCTTGTAGAGCATAAAGCATAGACATACGTAAATTATATGCGGTAGATCGTTACATCTCTCTATAGTTAACTAGTATAGATATCTATGTATGGATTATATATAGTTATTCTACTAATATATTAATATAACTATCATTTATCAACACCTCTATCCATCTATACAGTTATCTACCTAGATAAAGGTGACTTTTCCCATAGTAGACTAGCTAAAGTTTTTATTTATTTATTTATTGAATCATAGCTGTGTACATTAATGCTATTATGGGGCACCATACACTGGTTTTATAGACCATTTGACATATTTTCATCACACTGATTAACATAGCCTTCCTGGCATTTTCTTAGTTACTGTATTAAGACATTTATATTCTACATTTACTAAGTTTCACATGTGTCCTTGTAAGATGCACCATAGGTGTAATCTCACCAATCACCTTCCCTCCGCCCATCTCCCCCATCTCCCCCTTCCCCATGTTCTTAGATTATAACTGGGTTATAGCTTTCATATGAAAGCCATAAATTAGTTTCATAGTAGGACTGAGTACATTGGATACTTTTTCTTCCTTTTTTTTTTTATTAAATCATAGCTGTGTACATTAATGCGATCATGGGGCACCATACACTGTTTATTTTTTAAAATTTTAAAAAATTTTTATTGTTAAATCATAGCTGTGTACATTAGTGCAATCAAGGGGTACAATGTGCAGGTTTCATATACAGTCTGAACTATTCTCATCAAACTGTTCAACGTAGCCTTCATGGCATTTTCTTAGTTACTGTATGTAGGCATTTAGTAACTTTCGCCTGTACCCATTCTAAGATGCACCGTAGATGTAGCCCCACCCATTATCCTCCCTTCACCAAAACCTCCCCCCTCCCTTCCCCTTCCTTGGCCCTTTCCCCATAGTCTTGTGCTATAGTTGGGTTATAGCCTTCATGTGAAAGCTATAATTTAGCTTCATAGTAGAGCTGAGTACATTGCATACTTTTTCTTTTATTCCTGAGATACTTTGCTAAGAAAGATATGTTCCAGCTCCATTCACGTAAACATGAAAGAGGTAAAGTCTCCATCTTTCTTTAAGGTTGCATAATATTCCATGGTATACATGTACCACAATTTGCTAGTCCATTCATGGGTCGATGGGCACTTGGGCTTTTTCCATGACTTAGCAATTACGAATTGGGCTGCAATAAACATTCTGGTACAGATGTCTTTGTTATATTGTGACTTTTGATCTTCTGTGTATAAACCTCGTAAAGGAATTATAGGATGAAATGGCAGGTCTATTTTTATGTCTCTAAGTATTCTCCAAACATCTTTGCAGAAGGAACGTATTAGTGTGCATTCCCACCAGCAGTGTAGAAGTGTGCCCTTTTCTCCACATCCACACCAACATCTCTGGTTTTGGGATTTTGTTATGTGGCCTACTCTTACTGGGGTTAGGTGATATCTCAAAGTAGTTTTGATTTGCATTGCTCTGATGATTAAGGATGATAATCTTTTTTTCATGTGTTTGTTGATTGTGCATCTGTCTTCTTTGGAGAAGTTTCTCTTCAAGTCCCTTGCCCACCCTGAGATGGGGTCACATGTTCTTTTCTTGCTAATATGATTGAGTTCTCTGTGGATTCTGGTTATTAGACCTTTATCAGAGGTATAACCTGAAAATATTTTCTCCCATTCTGAGGGCTGTCTACGTACTATGTTTTTGGCTGTGCTGAAGCTTTTTAGTTTGATCAGGTCCCAGTAGTGTATTTT
>CAUYPK010017770.1:0-13184 GCA_963574355.1 Loris lydekkerianus | reverse complement strand
TGGGATAAAACCGACTTGGTCATGATGTATAATTTGTTTGATGTGTTGCTGGATTCTGTTTGTTAGGATCTTGTTGAATATTTTTGCATCTATATTCATTAGTGATATTGGTCTATAATTTTCTTTTCTTGTTGGATCTTTTCCTGGTGTGGGGATCAGGGTGATGTTTGCTTCATAGAACTTGTTGGGTAGTCTTCCTTCTTTTTCTACATTTTGGAACGGGTTGAGTAATATAGGTACTAGTTCCTCTTTAAAGGTTTGGTAGGATTCTGACGTGAAGCCATCTGGTCCTGGGCTTTTCGTTTTAGGGAGATTTTGTATGGCTGATGCTATTTCAGAATTTGATATTGGCCTGTTCAACATTTCCACTTGATTCTGGCTAAGTCTTGGAAGGTGACATGCTTCCAAGTATTGGTCAATTTCCTTCAGATTTTCATATTTCTGAGAATAAAGTTTCTTGTGATATTCATTAAGATTTTTTTTGAATTTCTGAGGAGTTTGTTGTTATTTCATCTTTGTCGTTTCTGATTGAGATTAGAGATTTTACTCTTTTTTTCCTGTTTAGGTTAGCCAAAGTTTTATCTATTTTATTGACCTTTTCAAAAAAACCAACTTTTGGATTTATTGATCTGTTGTATAATTCTTTTGTTTTCAATTTCATTTAATTCTGCTCTAATTTTGGTTATTTCTTTTCTTCTTCTGGGTTTGGGGTTGGAATGTTCTTTTTTTTCCAGTTTCTTGTGATGTCCCATTAAGTTGTTAACTTCCTCTCTTTCCATTCTCTTGAGGAAGTCCTGCAGTGCTATAAATTTCCCTCTTAGGACTGCCTTCGTGGTATCCCAGAGATTCTGATAATTCATGTGTTCACTGTCGTTTTGTTCCAAAAATTTGGCACTTTCCTTCTTAATCTCATCTCTGACCCAGCTATCATTCAGCTTAAGGTTATTTAACTTTCATGTTTTTGTATGTATGTGCAGATTCCTGTTAGTGAGTTCAACTTTCATTCCATGGTGGTTGGAGAAGATGCAAGGAATAATTTCTATTCCTTTAAATTTACTGAGGTTAGACTTGTGACCTAAGATGTGATGGATTTTGGAGTATGTTCCGTGGGCTGATGAGAAGCATGTGTATTCTGTTTTGTTGGGATGAAATGTTCTGTAGATGTCAGCTAAATCCAAATGTTAGATGGTCAGGTTTAAATCTAAAATTTCTTTGCTAAGCTTCTTATTGGAGGATCGAACCAACACTGCCAAAGGAGTGTTGAAATCTCCAAATATTATGGAGCTGGAGGAATTCAAGTTGCTCATGTGTCTTACAGTTTCTCTTTTAAATTAAGGCACATTCTGGTTGGGTGCATATATATTAATAATTGAAATCTCATCATATTGAATTTTACACTTAAGAAATATGAAGTGACCATTCTTATTCTTCCTTACTTTTGTTGGTTTAAAGCCTATTGTGTCTGCAAATAGAATTGCAACACCCACTTTTTCCTGATTACCATTTGCCTGAAATATGGACGACCATCCTTTCACCCTGAGTCTATATTTATCTTTTAAGGTAGGATGTGATTCTTGTATGCAGCAAATATCTGGCCTGAGTTTTTGTATCCAGTCAGCCAACCTGTGCCTCTTTAGAGGACAGTTTAAGCCATTCACATTAATGGAGAATATTGATAAGTCTGGTAAAATTTTGGGTATTGAGTTTTTCAAAAGTCCGGTGGACATTTTTAATCCTTTCTCCACTGTGGAAGTTGGAGTTTGATCAAAAGTTTCTGAGTGAGTTTACTTTTGTTGTAGAAGATTGGGCTGGTCATTATGGAGGATGGGTCTGAGAATATCCTGAAGAGCTGGTTTTGTTATGGCAAATTTCTTCAACATATGAATGTCATTAAAGTATTTAATTTCTCCATCATAAATGAAACTCAGTTTAGCTGGATACAGGATCTGGCGTTGAAAGTTATTTTGTTTTAGGAGATTAAAAGTCAATGACCACCGTCTTCTGACTTGAAAAGTTTTAGCAGAGAGATCTGCAGTCATTCTAATATTCTTCCCTTTGTTGGTAATGGATTTCTTACGTCTGGCTGCTTTCAGAATTTTCTCCTTCATATTAACTTTAGTGAAGTTGATTATGATATGCCTGGGGTATGTCTGATTTGGATTGAGTCGTGCTGAGGTTCTGAAACTGTCTGCTATCTGAATTTCAGAATCTCTTGGCATGTCTGGAAAATTCTCTTTCATAATTTCATGGAGAATTTCTGTGCTTTGCAAGGCCACTTCTTCACTTTCAGGGATTCCAATGAGGTGGAGATTAGCCTTCTTCAAATTATCCCAGATCTTTCTGAGAGAATGATCCATTTTTGTTCTCCATTTCTCTTCCTCTTTGAGAGTTTGGGAGCATTCAAAATCTTTGTCTTCAATGTCAGAAATCCTTTCTTCTGCTTGCTCCACTCTATTACTGAGGGATTCTACTGTATTTTTCAGATCTTTGAGGGCTCCAAATGCTTGCTTCAGTGCGTCAATATCTTTGGTGGTTTTGTCTTTAAATTCGTTAAATTCTTGGGACAACTTTTGAATTTCTCCTCGAATTTCTAATTCCGACTTTTGAATTGCTTCTTGAATTTCTAATTCCAATTTTTCCTCTATTCTATTAATCTTGTTTGTAGTCCAAATTTTGAATTCGATTTCTGACATCTTGGCCAGCTGTTTATGAATGGGATCTTCAGTTACATCTGCCATATCTTTCCTTGGGGGGCGGGGGGTTTGATCCATTCTGGTTATTCATGTTACCAGAGTCTTTCCACTGATTCTGCCCCATGATTATTATACAGCATTTGACCTTTCCCCTGGAGCTTTGTCAAGGACCTCTATAGTGCTATGGCCCAAGAAACTGGGGACCTGTTTGGTGTCGTGGGGCTAAGTGTCTCTGTCTTGTTTTCAGCTGGTCTCTATCTGACCCTAGTGAAACAGTTACTCTGGGTTGAAGTCTCAGCTTTTGTTTGTATCCTTGGGGTTGAAGCTTGCCTCAATGGGATTGATGTGCATTCTTCAACCTTCTCTCTTGTTGCAGCTCTATTCCACTAGGTTACTTGCTAAATTCCTTTAACTCTCCTTGTGGACGGAAGCCTCTGGGGAAAGCTGGCTTTAGTCAGCCATCTTGTCTCCACCCCTGACTTTCTGTCTTAAGTAAGCCACCTCATTTCTTACAGATACATTCTGTGTTTGTATAACCCTTTTTTTTCTACAAAGTCATCTCTATTTGTACTGAAATCTCAGAAAATTTTAACAAATGTTGGAGTACTTAATTTTCCCTTCTGTTCTAAATATTACTCTACTTTATCTCACCATACTTGGGTATTTTAAGACAACTAACTGTAGGGGAAACAACAGCAACCCTGGGGTCATGAAGCCTTCAGGGTTGATAGGCTGTGAAATGGTGACCCGATGTACATACAGGCATCACCCCATAAAGTACTAAACAAATGAAATATACCACTCATGTGAGCCTACATGTTGCTCATGGTGACTAGCCTGCATTAGCTTATGTTAACTCTCCTAATCTACTAGCTACAGTTAGTTAATCCTCTTGGTAAAGTTTTTCATTTCTTAATTTTCAAGTGTGTTTTTTTTGTGTGTGTGTGCATGTATGTGTGGTAGAGTGGGATCTAGATGGTGAATGTGTCAGCTATACTGTCCAAAATGAGGCAGAGAGTGTAAGAGTATGGTGGGTGCCCTGCCTTACCCTCATAACAGGGCAGTACTAATGTGAGGTGCTGGTTTGGGGCACAAAACTTAATTTAAAAAATTAATCTTCAAGACAATATTTGAATGTATTATTTATTTTTTAAATATTACATGGATAGCTTTATAATTAGTCAGAAATATAAATGTACCCACCACCTGAATAGTATTCATGGTACCTGTTCGGTAGGTAGGTTATTATCCTACCCCAACACCTGGGTCCTGCCTCCCTTCTTGATTTCCAAGGATTTTGCCTTCTTTATGTGCCCATGTGTGCCTATCAATTAGTACCAAATTACTAAGGAGTACATGGGGTGTTTATTTTTCCATTCTTGAGAAGCTTCTCTTTGGTTAATACATTACTTAAAAAGTAAAAAATTGATGTAAAACTTTGTGATGAACAAAATGTCAATATTTTTAATAAAAGCACTCCTTTTATTTTATATATATTGTTAACACACCACTGCTTAGTGGAGAAACAAGCTCTCACTCACCCCTCCCCACATATAACCATTTAGGTTGATTTAAATTTTGAGGTCTTCTGTGCCTACACACATCCCCCAGGTACACTGGTATGGAGAAAGCAGTTTATTTGTATTGGGAATATTATAAAAGTGGATAATAAAAAGTGCATTATTATAAAAGGAGATAATAAAAATAAGCATTAGTATAAAAGATTATAAAAATGTACATTAAATAGGTATAATGCACATTCTGTGGAGTGACTAGTTTTTTTTAGATGTTTTTGAAAACTCAGGTGTGTACACAAGACTAGAATTTTCAAGGACAGTTGAGTTTCAAGTGAAAAGTGGTGTGTCTTTAACGTCTTCATTAGCAGAAACCACTTTTGATTAGTTCCCATAGCTGTAAACAGTTCACCTATGTCTCTCATTCTTCTATCAATTTCCAGAAGAATGTCTTGACATCTTGCCATGAAAGGTAAAGAATGTAGATCATTCCCTCTATTCATTCTCCTTCTCTTTTCTCTGCCTCTCAATTTTTGTTGCACACCCAGGGAGTGTGTGTGTGTGCATACATGTGTGTGTGTCTCTGTGTGCATACATGTGTGTGTGTGTGTGTCTGTGTGTGCATATATGTGTGTGTGCATGTGTCTGCATGTGCATATATGTGGGTCCTTTATGCCTAGTGGGCTTTATTTTAGGAAAATTGGTCAAAATAGTTGCCTTAGTCATCTTCCCCATAGGGAAGTATTTCTACTCCAGGATGCAGGCAGATCATTAACATTTCCTCATACCTTGTTTCTCGTTCTTCACCCTGGGTCTGAAGGAGCTTTGCTGTGAATGGTAGCTTTTGTATTTCGTGTTTCTGTTGTGTGGTTGGGATGTTTGACTCCTCTACTGCACCCACCCACACAGCATCTCTTCCAAATATCCACCAGTCTTTGGTTGGCTGATGTTGTATCCCCTGTTTGATAGTACTTTTTAAGAATTTGTTTGATAGTACTTTTTAAGAATTTGTCCCTTTTGTATGCTATTATTATTTTTAATGGGCTCTTGGAATATTAGTGTTAATTATAAGATAGGCCATGTCTGTATTTTAACTTTTAAGCATCTATTGCTTTGTTACTTGGGCTTCATACACTGTATCTCTTTTCCCAAATAAGACAGAGTGTGTAAATAATTACCACCCTTTGTCTGTTTGGGTTTAATTCAAGGGTCCAAATAATTAGAAGCTTAAACTTAAGACAGATTTAAAGACTATGTTCACATCTATGAGTTTCTAAGTAGTATACCTTTATTTTGTCTCTTTTCATTTTATTTTCGAACAATCAAGTCTAGTACATTTGTTAGGAATTTTACCAACACTTTTTACAAAACTGATGTCTTGGATGATAAAGGCGCTTTTAAAAAGATTACATAGTAGCATAATAATGAATAATACCTCTATAAAGATGGTATCATATCTTTTTCTTGAGTGCCCTGATGTGTCTCCTAACTAAATCTTCAGCTCTAGAAAAATTAATAAGGTGAGATTCTTGGATAAAAATGCATGCCTTAATTTATTAGGTTGATGTCAAGAGTTATTTAATTAATGTGAATTGTTAGAATATTTTTTATTTGTTTACTATTTTATCTAGATCTTGCCCACTTAGGGCCCTTAAAAATGAAATTTAATGCCTATTAAGCAGACCTAGTATCAACAGTATATTCTCTTTCTCAAAGTATTTTCGAGTTGATTTTTAAAAATTTAAGAACAAATCTTAATCAAAAATAAGATCTAGTACAAATTGAATAAGTACTTTTATTATTTACTTTTCATTACTGTTGTTTTCTTATGATGTCTTTCTCTGAAATTAATTCCAAAAATTCAATAGGAGTGTTTAGATTATGGCATTTATAATTCCCTCTGAACCTGAAAAATAATTATGCTCAAAAGTATTACAAAATTATTACATTTAAAATCATTGCAGAGTTAAATGGTTTATATAAGACAATGAAAAAAAATCTAGTGATAAACACAGAATAAGTTTTGGCCATCAATATTTTTCTGCCATTAAAGTAGTCCCCAAAACACTTGTGGACTGACTAAGGGTCTAAAGAGCTAAAAACATTTAATCATATTACTTTCTACTTTCATTTAATTAATATATTATGATTTTCTTGTCCTCAGATCATGGAGATCTTATGGCAAGTAAAGAAAGGGATTTTTCTGTGCATATACCCAATATTTATAGTAATTTCAATATGCATGCTTTTATGTTAATATATGACACTGACACTTAGGAATTGGATTAAGTCTCTATTAGAATGCAATTGTTTTCCACCCATATTTATAGATGTGATTGGATGAGATTATCTGCAGTTGTGTAAATTTGTATCCTATAGTAAGGATAAACAAAGCAAAGAAGAATTAAGTTATTTACCAAAATCCACATAGCACCACCAGAAAAAGACTAGAAATCATAACTTCTAAGCCCAGTTTCACACCTCCTTAATTTTTGACTAATATGGTCCTATAGGGGAAAGTGTTTTGAAAGGGGGAATGCTAAGCTAAGAGCCCACATCACACCAGGTCTATACTGATGGCAAGTTCATTTCTAGGCTGCATAACGTTCTTTGTGATGATAAGAAAAATACTGATTTGACTTCTGGGTAACTCTGAGGTTTGGAGATCTTGAATCACAGTTTTGAACTTCTTTATTATATGGGGTTGACATAAAGTTCACGTGCAATTTACTATGTTAAACTATTTTAAATTGATATGAACATTATGTCCGCCCTGTATATGAATTATTTCTTAGGAGGAAACATTTCTTCTGTAGAATTAAATTTTACATTTCATTTTTATTCTGAAGCTAGTCGTTGGAAAGTCAAGAAGAATTCTACTTTGAAAATTTTTATAGAAAGGAGTTTTTTTCATCTTACCTTCTAGGTTGGTGTTTTTTAATTGTTTTTATCTCACGGTACAATTGAACCTGTAGTTAAATTTCCACAGCACACTTAAATTATGTTGATTTTTAAAAAGTAAAAAAATATATATACTTACTGTGCTTTGAACTTTAGAAAACAATATGATTAATTATCTTTAAAATTTTTGACAGCACACTGGTTGAAAATCACCATTCTAGGTGTTGCAAGGGATAAAAAAATACATGTTCTCTGGCCTTAAGAGAAAACTTTTCTCTGTCCAGGAAAAGTAAGACTCAGAAACAGCATGTGATTAGGAGAAAAATGGTGGTAGAGGAACGTGGTGAGTTTAGAGAAAGGAAAGATAATCATGCTTAAAAAGAGAAAAGTTCACAGGGAAAAAATGGGCCCTGAGCTGGGTTGAGGGAAGACAGGTCGGATTTGTCTAGAAGGCATATAGAAGGGCTGGGTAGAAAGAAGACATCCTAGTGGACATGGCGTCATTAACAAAGGCTTGGAAATGCCTCTTCCGCCTCTTGTGTGTTACTCCACCCCCACCTCCTGTCTGTGACTCCGCCCCCACCTCCTATGTTTTACTCCGCCATCATCTCATGTCTGTGACTCCACCCCCACCTCCTGTCTGTGACTCCACCCCCACCTCCTGTCTGTGACTCCGCCCCCACCTCCTATGTTTTACTTCGCCATCATCTCATGTCTGTGACTCCACCCCCACCTCCTGTCTGTGACTCCGCCCCCACCTCAAGTCTGTGACTCCACCCCCATCTCAAGTCTGTGACTCCACCCCCATCTCAAGTCTGTGACTCCACCCCACCTCCTGTGTGTTACTCCTCCATCATCTCATGTCTGTGACTCCGCCCCCGCCTCCTGTCTGTGACTCCACCCCCACCTCCTGTCTGTGACTCCGTCCCCACCTCCTATGTTTTACTCCTCCATCATCTCATGTCTGTGACTCCACCCCCACGTCCTGTCTGTGACTCCACCCCCACCTCCTGTCTGTGACTCCGTCCCCACCTCCTGTCTGTGACTCTGCCCCCACCTCAAGTCTGTGACTCCGCCCCCAGCTCCTGTCTGTGACTCCGTCTCTGCCTCTTGTCTATGATTCCGGCCCCACCTCATTTCTGTGGCATAAAATGCACCCAGTTTCCCACATGAACCCAGGCCTCCTTCCTACAAACCACTGGGAGCTCCACCATGCTGCCCAGTTAGCCAGGCAGGAGTGCCCCTCACGGCTCCTCCCTCAGCGTATCGGGCCACCTATCTCCCAAACACCCCCATGCCCCTGGGTGGCTGGCTCTGTCACCCTTTTAACCAACAGGCGCAGACTGTCCACCTCTTGCAGGGACATCTCCCTGGACCCAGGCTGAGCCTCTCCAGCCTTATTTCACCGCCTCTAGTATTTGGTTTAGGACTATGGCTCATTCCAACCAGATAGTGAGCTCTTTGGGGGAATACACTGTGTTTTATTCATTTTTTTCTGGTTATGCTTTGAAAACTATTTTTTATTGGGATAAAATATACATAACATACAATCCACCACTTTAACCTTTTCGAGTATACCGTTAAATATGTTTACATTGTTGTGCTACCATCACCTCTGTCCTCCTCTGGACCCTTCTTGTCATCCCCAGCAAACTCTGTGCACATTAAACAGCAGTGCTCCATGTCCCTTCCCCTCAGTCCAGGTAACCTTAATCTATTTTCTGTCTCAATGAGTTTGACTGCTCATGGACAGAGAATCATACAGTATCTGTCCTCCCGTGCCTGGTTTATTTTACTTGGCATGACATTCTCAAGGTTTGTAAGTGTTGTCCTATTCACTTTAATATTTCTGTATCTTTCATGGTGTCTAGCACATAGAAGGTAATGAATGAGTTTTGTTGGTTTTGGTTTTTTTTGTTGTTGTTTGTTTGTTTTGTTTTTTTGAGTGAAAGCATGAGACCAAAACAAAATAGCATCACATTCTAGAGACAGTGAAGAGGCTTTCCTGGGATTGTGAGGGATGAGGTTGGCAAGGTAGCTGGGGAAAGGCTGGGAAGGGGTTACATTTCCTAAAGTGTTTGGATTTGCTTATGTAAACACAGGGGGGCCACTGAATATTCTTTTTCTGATTAATATAAGACAACATTGTTTGCATTTGTTAGGTAGAGTCCAAGTTGTAATTGAGCCCTTTACCCAAGGTGTGCCATATACCTCTATATCATACCCCATTAGGTGAGAGCTTACCAGGCCTCCTTCTTCTTGAATTCAATTGTATTTTTCTCTCATGTGGGCATATAGTTGTTCATCCATTAATTTCAGATTAGCATTGAGTACATTGGATGCTTGCTTTTCCATTCTTGTGATACTTTAATCAGGAGGATGTTCTTGAGGTAAATATAAAAGACAGAAAATCTCCATCTTTCTTCATGGGTGAATTGTATTCTATGTATACATACACCACAGTTTATTTGTCTCATCTAATTATTAGATAAATGCAAATCAAAATCACCTTGAGACATCACCTAACCCCAGAGAGAATAGTCTATGTCACAAAGTCCCAAACCTACAGATGCTGGTGAGGGTGTGTAGAGAAGGGGACACTTCTACACTGCTGGTGGGATTGAAAACTAAGACAGCCTTTTTGGAAAAAACTGTGGTGAATCCTCAGAGAGCTAAAAGTAGACGTTCCATTTGGTCCTACAGTCCCATTAATAGGTATCTACCCATGAGGAAAAAGCATTATTTGACCATAGGACATTTGCACTTGAACATTCATAGCAGCTCAATTTGCAATCACAAAGATGTGGAAACAACCCACCGTCCATCTTTGAAGAGACAAACATCTTTTCCTGAGCTCCCTTACCTAGTATAAGAATGATTGTCTTGTGTAACTCATGTTAGGGACACGGTCTTAGTTACCTGCCCCTGTGGTAGAGAAGAGAAGCACATTAAGAAAAGAACTCAGTGTAGAGTATAAATGTCTTAACATGATAAGTAGAAACATGTCATGAAGGCTATGTTAACCAGTTTGATGAAAATATTTCAAATTATGTGTGGAACCAGCACATTGTACTCCATGATTGCATTAATGTACACTGCTATGATTTAATAAAAAAAAGAAAGATCAGAGCCCAAGGAAATGGAGAGTGTCAAGTTTTTATACACGTATCTATCATACATATATCACTTAGTATTTAGAATTCCTGCACTAAGTGTACGGTATCATGTGGTTAAGCATCCCTAGCTTACTCATGTCAGTGGTATATTTTGCTTGAATTGAAAAATGTTGGTATGGGGGAGGACAGGAGTTTCCACCACTCACAAGTTTTAAAAATGGAATTATGAAGAGAAAAAGAAACTTTTTTTGCAGTAAGTTGTACTTCATGCTATAAATGAGTTAACATATTTTTAGATGCTTAATTTATAAGTCAGATGATCTGGTTCATCTACAGTCTGAGTGTGTACATACACACACACACACACACACACACACTCACTCACATATCCTGAGCTGCCAATTTGTAAGTGGGAAAAGAACCTTGAGCTCAGCAGAGATAATAAAAGCATACTCAGTCTCCCCTGTGCTGCTGACATCCTATCTGGTACACCTAATACCTTTGTGTTATAGCCAGCAAGGTATGGAACAAGATGTGTTGGTCTAATATTAACTCCTCTTCTCTGGGTCAGATCTGGCCCACAGTAAGCAAACGAGAACTCTCCCTTCTCAAAAGTCACAACTCCTTGAGTAAGTTATAAAAGTTGAGTCACCAAGGACACCAGGCAAGCAAAAGAGCAGAGGAGAGTGAGGGCACATGGCGGAGGGACCCCTGGGCCAGCTCCCATGCTGGCTCATTGCTTAGCACTCTCTTCTTGAATTCACTGGTTTTGACCCCAGTTTTCTGCCCTACGACTTCAGGCATGTACAGCATGTAGCATTTCATAACCTACTTTATTTTCTAGTATCTCAAGGGAACCTTTCAACAACCTGGCAGGAAGGAGGTTGCACAGATAAGGAAACCAAGGTCAAGACAGGTTGAGCGGCTTGTCCCAGGCCACAGAGCTCCTAAGTGGAGAAGCCAGGATGGGCTTCAGCATCTTCTATTTATTAGACCACATTTCTACTTAAGCTGGCACAAGTTTTTCCTTTATAGATGAAACAGTGTTAGGAATTCTACCATATATGTCTTTCTACTTTTTTTTTTAGTTGCAAAATAATGATAATGCTATCTGAATATTTAGTATATTAGCTCTATACCAGGCATTATAGGCTTTACCTGTAGTAACTTATGTAACCTTCCCAACAACCTGTAAGGTAGTTACTATTGTTATCACTATTTTTACAAATGTGGAAACTAAGATACAGAGATATTAAATAAATTGCCCCAGATCACTGAGGCAGTTAAATTAGTGTCAAAAAACTCTAAGAGTACTGTTTTCATCCAGATGTTCTGCAGATGTGGCTGCCATTAAATACTTTCCTCACTGAAGGTCTTATCTCTAGAACAAGAGGGCTGTGCTCTACAACTCAAAGTCCCTCCCAACCTGAAGATGTGACTCTCAGGACCACATAGTCTTCTTTGAGACTGGAACTTTGGCTTTAACAAAATAATAAATTCTACTAAATTGCTGTAAACTTTCCAAATATAATTACTGGTCTCTCATTCGCATCCCCTGATGGGCACAAGCACCCCCAGGCACACATGTACTCATTAACAACTTGTCAAGTTGCAAAATAGTCCTCCAGATACAACCCAAACCAAAGTGTAAGGGCCAGCTGACGTTCTAACATGCTCCTCAGGCTGCTGACTCAGGACCTGTGGGTGACAAACCCTCTCCTGCTTGTTACTCCATCTGGGACAGTGGGCAGCACCAAATCCTTCATCAAAAATGAGGCCAGAAAACAGTGTCAAAGTAAGTAAAGAGGCTTCCGTGCTTCCTTCTCTTTACCATACGACGCGGTACATTCTAACACGCTGGCGAGATGCCTGTCTCCCTCATTTAACATGGTATCTTTGTATCAGGGAAGAGATGCTCCTGGATAGAGCAAGAACAAGCAAGGGGGAGACAAGTTAAATCTGCTCAATTTGGCTCAGAGTGCTTTTGCTTGAGAAATTATCACTGGAAGGATCACTCTCCCCAGTTTCCAAGGCATATTTCTTATCTTGACAAAATCAATCCTTATAAATAATGTTGTAACTCAATAATGCCATTTTTGCAGATGCAAGGAGGAAATTCTAATGCCTTTCATGTGCCGTGACATATCTTTCATGTTTAGACTCCTAGCCGTGGAGTCTTTTGTAAGGAAGATACAAGGAGAGTGAGACTTGGTGACTACACTAGGTCCCCTTGCCTCAGGAGAAAGCTGACAGTCTGCATGGAAATCAACCCCTAGGAACATGGATAGTGACCCCCAGATTCAAAACTCCTGAATCCTTTCAACTTCTGGTGCCAGGAGAGTAAGTGACTTCTAGGTTACCTGCCTTCCTAACTGCTTGTCTTTCTTCCTTCTCCCATTCATCTGTCCATCCACCATTCACCCGTCCCTCTGTCTGTCCATCCGTCCATTCATTCCTCCATCCATCCGTTCGTCCATCCATCCATCCATTCATCTGTCCATCCATCCATACATACATCTGTCTATCCATCCATCCATCCATCCAGATTTATTAAACACTTATACTCCAGAAAGTGTGAGACACAAAAGAAAATTCTATACAATTCTTCTCAGGGCATGAACTCATGGTTAGAAAAAAATATATGAGAATTCATGCTTGAAGTAAAAATATTGCAAGATATTGCACAACTATGTACAATAGTTGATGTACATCAACTATTTGATGAAGGTATTTCTAAGCCTAACTTTGAAATCCTAAATACATCGTGTCTTAATTTCTATCTTCCAGTTATAATTGCTTGAAGATTCAAATCTTCAAAATTTGAATTATCGTTATTGTTACTTTATTTCACATGAATGGTAAGCGTTTTTTTTTTTTTTTTTTTTTTTGTTTTTTTGCAGTTTTTTAAACTAAATGAAAAAATAATTTTATAAAAAAATTATTTAATTATATAAACTAAT
>CAUYPK010017767.1:0-120267 GCA_963574355.1 Loris lydekkerianus | reverse complement strand
AGTCCTGTGGTCAAGTTTTTGGAAATTATTTCCCTCCCTGTGTCCATGTTCTTTGGTATGAGACCAGGCAGTTTCTCCTCGTGAGAGATGGCATCTGTTTCCCTGTGCCTTGAATCTGGGCTGATCCTGGGTCATGCTTTGTCCTGTAGAACACGGTGGAACTAATGTACGCCGGTTCTGAGCCTGGGCCTCCAGAAGCCTTGTAGCATCTGCTCCCACTTTGCAAATCCTTCCCCTCAGGTGGTAATCAGCTTGAGCTAGGCCACTGTGGGGAGGAGGCCATGTCCAAAAGGGCTCAGTAATCCTGACTGAAACCTTCCTAGCCCAACCTCTAGGAAGCCCACCCCAAAATATGTGGTCATTAAGGCTACCTACCTGACCCCTAGGGACATGAGGGAATGCAGCCATGGATGCAGGAGCAATGATAAACACTTATTATGTAAAAGCACTGAGTTTAGGGGTGGTTTGTTACTCAGCAAAGCTGACTGACACACTCCCCCAAGCAGGAAAAGAGACCTGGTCTTTGAGCCTGGGATATGAGTTCCAGTCCCATGCCTGTCAGTGACTTGTCCTATACCTGGATCCCTTCACCTCCTTACCTTTTAGATGGCTCTGGAGTACTGTTAGGGAGTAGCCCAAGGAGAGAATGCAGATCTCATCCTCCCTGCAGCAGCACAAAAAGACACTTTAGAGGACCAGGAGTTTATCAAGTAGAGAAAAGAAATGTGAGTGCTCCAGACAGAGGAGACAGCAAAGGACAAGAATTGTGGGGACCTCAGTAATTCTGTGCCAGAGAAAAAGTAGGGTGTGGTGGAGACAGAGATTGCATGAAAACTGCTAGAACCTTGCCTGGCACAAAGTAATTACTTCACACATGGTGCTGCTGTGCAAGGGGGCAGGAAGCTTAGACTTTACTTACAGAACAAGGGTGAGCCGTGGCTAGTGGTAGACAGGGAGTGGATTGGCTTGGCCAGAGCTTGGAGGCTGGCTTGATGGATATGAGACCCAGGGAGAGGAGGCTGTGACATTCTTCCTGGTTGAGAGGTGATGGTGGCCAGAGTTGGTGATGAGGGTGGGTGGGTAGTGAGGAAACTCATGGGATGCCCTGGGAAGAACTTCCAGAGTTTGGTGGCCTGCTGGTGTCTCGAACAAGAGGGAAGGGAGGAGATGATGATGGCAGTCTGTATTTGGCTGGGGCAGCCTGCACAGCCTGGATCCTTTCCCTCCATCTCCCTCAAGCCTCCATTGAAGTGACCGAAGCCTCAGGACCAAATGCCAATGTGGGACAGCCTGGACGCCAGCCCTTTATCCCTCACTTGTAGTCTCTTCCCCTGAGGTTGGTCCTCACCTATAAGGAGGGAAGAAGAGGCTTTCCAGAGGCTCAGGAAACACATCTTGGATTGCCTCGAAGTGTGCAGGGGATGGCACCACCTCAGCTGGGGGTAGACATTTCCCTAGGACTCTCCAGACCCAGGTCTTGCTGAGGCATCCTCTTGGCCAGCGGGCTGGACATCCTCTGTGGAGTGGAGTGATTCAGGCACCAGCTCATCCCTGAGGTCTCTGGGAAAGCCCAGCTTCTTCTCCCTGGGACCTTAAACTGTTTTTAAACTCAAGTCCAGTGAGGGTGTGTGTGGAGCTCCATTCCTCCCAGCCCTAACCCCAACATTCTGCTGCCTCTGTTAGTGCACTGTGTTGGTGAAAGGCCATCCCCAGGAGGCCCAAGTCTTGGGCTTCTTCTTCCCTCTGCTGGACTTGCTGTGTGATCTTGAGTAAAGCTCTGCCCCTCTCTAGGCCTCAGTTTCTCCATTTCTGAAATAAGTCAGAGACTGCACAGTAGAAGCACAAAGGCCAAGTGTAGCTTGCAGTCATTTTTTGCCTTATCCTCTGGGTGTTTGTTAACATCCTGAAAAAGTGGGAGATTTTACTTAAAAACCCTTTCGTGAAAAATCAGAGGATTTGGCCCTGCTGAGGCCCACACTCCCGCAGGGCACAGGTGCACAGCTGATACAGAGCAGCTCACTTTCTGAAACTGTGCTCCTGCACAGACCTCAGGCACCTGTGTTTTCAACAGAAGAGTCCTGGACTTTTTGACTCAGCTTCTTAAGATTTTGGCTTTTTTAATGTCTATCTTTTTAATGTCTATCTTGTTGAAAAGCCACTTTAGGAATAGAACAAAGTAGAGGAAATACATTTGCCTAAAACAGAACCAAATATTTATTCCCGTAAGCTGTAGGGATTGAAGAATCCATTAATTATGGGGAGAAAAGTAATGATGGCGGTAATGGTAGTTAACGGTATTTTGTATTCCTCCATTGTTTTACAGCTCAGAGTGCCATATGTTCATTCCCGGGAGGACCCTCACAACAGCCTGGAGAAGTAGGTACTATCCTGGTTTTATAGGTAGAGAAACTGAGGCCCAGAGCACAGCTGAGCTGGATACCCAGACAAAGGGCAGGCCAGGTGACAGGCTGGCAGGTGACTGGCATGGCTGTTCTTGCAGGCCCAGCTGCTTTCAGGACCACTCTTCACCTGGACAGGTGAGGAGGACACAGAGGCGATCTACATGAGATCATACGTACGTAATAACATTAAACAGTTATCCAGGAAGGCTGATTAGAACCTCCCCAGGTGCCAATGAGGTCAGAACCAGAGGGACTGTAGGCTCGGAAAGCCACCCTGCTCATTGGAGACACTGTATGTTTTCCAAGACAGATAAAACATAACCTGGGACTTCCAAGAAACTCCTTGGCTTATCCACCCATCCATCGACCCACCCATTGCCTATCCATTCATCTCCCCTTCCATCCACCCACCATCCAGCCATCTACCTACTCACTCATCCATCCACGTGTCCACTCAGTTGTCCAAGTGTCTACTCACCCATCCTCCATCCTTCTATCCATTCACTTCAGCACTCCTTCACATGCCGATTCGCCTAGACAGCCAAGGAGAGGGAAAACGAAACCAAAAAGGGTCCAAGGGAAGAAACCAGGCAACCAACGTTCCCTGCTGTGCTGCAGTCCCAGGCTGATAGTGGGGAGTCAGACACAGCCTAGATGCTGAGGGGCTCCTAGCATGTGGGGTTGTGGAGCTGTGTGGCTCAGAGGTATCTGAGCTTCACTAGTAGCTGTGGGGACAAAATTTAGAAGTGCCATCTCTTGGTGGTTCCACACAATCACACGAGGTCTCTGCTGTCAGCCTCACATCATAAACTTTCACATCCAAGTAGAGACAGCCTGGGGACCAGCTGGTGCACAGACACACAGCTACATGCACAAACCCTAATCTCCTAGGTACATGGAGAGAGGTACACAGGTACCAGTTCACACAGGAGCATAGCAGAAGACTTTAAGGCACAGTCACCACGACTCCAGGAATGCAAGAATCCTCAAGGACACACACACACACAGACACACAGACACATACATGGAGATGCAAATGGGCATTATGTATATATTAGAACCCCCACAGCCTGCAGGAGGAGAGCTTTCTAGGCCAAGAGGCACTGGGTATAGCCTTGCTCCAGGAATCCTGCCGGCTGGCTGCTCCCTGGCCCTTCACCCCACCTGCTTTTCTACCTTTATATGAAGACAAAACCTCACCTCTGGGGACATGCAGGCAATGGTCAGAGGGTCCTGGTGGCCTGCGGGGGTCCCTGAGCTGGCCTCTGCCAGGTGACGACAGCCCAGTCCCTGAGATGGACACAACACCCGCCCACCACAATGGCTCCTTCTGGGGCCACTACTTAGTGACCCTGCTGAAAGGCCTGAGCTTAACGGGCTAGAGCTGGAGATTTGATTTCTTTCTCAGTTAATACCGATGAGATGAGGCCTCAGCTCAGGCACCTGGGGATGGCTTTTGCCTACTTCGAAAACAGAACTCGAGAACCCGGCTATGTGAGGTCCCTGTGGGGGCCAGACCCCACTCCCAGGCCTCACCCCTCCTTATCCCAGAGTGAGAATCAGCATTAAAAAGAAGCACAGGCCATGGATTGATACAGGCAGACTTGATATAAATAAGATGTTCATATAAAAATAGTTTTTTACAAAATATACTCTCTTATCCAGTGGCTCACTTTTCAAAAGACAGAAACTTCTGGGAGTTTATTATTATCTTTCCTCTCTCTATGTATTCCAAACTGGATTTTTCTAATGGTGAGGTTTAAACTGGGGAGGGCAAAAGGATGGGAAACATACTCTGGAAAAAACATTTCCAAGTTGGGACCAGCTCAAATTTCTAAATAAGTAGCAGCAAAGAGCAAAAAAATATAAATGTGTGTGTGTGTGTGTGTGTGTGTGTGTCTGTATAGGATGTCTGCTCTTGCACTTAAACATCTAATTCCGCAAGAAGGGTATTCAACAGGTAGAAATATCTGCATCAAGAATTATTATGTACAGTTCTACTCGGCTCCTAATCCTAGTGACAAAAGTCATCCCACTAGGAAAGCAAGCGGTCCACTTTGATTGCAGAAAACGGATCCTGACGAGGTGGAAGAATTCTTTTTAATTAAATAAATTAATATTATTTTTTATCAGAATAAATTGTTAAATATTGCTAGGATGAGGCCCACGGGTCCAGAGTTCCTGCCGTGAAAGGCTCCGCTCCAGCCACGGAGGGGCCTGGGCGGTGTCTGGGGGAGGGCGGAGCAGCATTGGGTGTGAAACAGAATGGTCCAGGGCTCTGAGAGATGGTTCCCACAGGTGCCTGCAGGAAACCCAGAAAAAGTGCCCTCCTCAGCAGAAAAGACAAGCTCAGCGTTCCTGTGGTTCCCCGCGAAGATCCAGGCAGTGACCCTGCCGAGGAGCACATGGTTCAGAAACTGTCTGGTCCTCCCCGCTGTCTAACTCGCAGCCAGCAGGCGGAGTGCGAGCAGGCCGGGCTCACTTGCACGTGTACATCTCGGTACGCTCGCTGCAGGTGTTACACTTGACATAGCAGCACCAGTGGAACTTACAGTTGCACTGCCACACGCGGGCATACTGGTGGGTGTTGTAGCCGCGGCCACAGCACATGAGGTCGCAGCCGCTGGCCTGGGGGGCCGTCTTGTTGCAGGCGCGGCCCTGGGTGCCCACACTGCCGGTTACCGGGTCCTCCTCACAGTAGTTGGGGGACTTCTCGATGTACACCAGGTCTGTGTCCATGGGCTTGCGGTATGACAGCGGCTTCTTGATCTTCAGGAAGGTGGGCCGCTTGTTGCGGCTGGCGCGCACGGGTTCCACGTGAACGGCCTCGTTGTACTTGTCCTTGAGCACATAGCCCAGCTCCCGAAACTGCGGCAAGGTGGTCCAGCAAGTCTTGGTTGTGCAGGAGCCAGACACGCCGTGGCACTTACATTCCAGCTTCATGTTCTCCTCCAGGATCTGCAGGGGTAGGTGGGGAAGAGCACAGCACAGGTCACTGCACGGATGGCCGAGTGTGGACTCCAGCCTGGCCCAGTCCCTACCCCACTTGGCTAGAAACCCAGACTTGGATTCTGATCCCTCTCTCTTCTGGCCGTTGTGCTGCTGGCACTGAGACCAATCCAGCCCCCACATACAGGGACGTATTTAGACCACATACAGGTCCTTGGCCTACACAGGCTTAAAATCAATTTTAAACCAGCATTTGAAAACAAGGAGAAAGACAGACTTACAGGGTTTTTTTTGGCAAACAAGGGGCATCTGGTAACACTGGGGTGATGCTGAAAATGTTTCATAAATGATGCAGTTGGGTGCAGATCTACTGGCATAGAAGCTGACTCCAAAAGGCGGTGTGGACAACTCACTGTGTTCCGGCTCACTGCCCTGTCACATGGCAACAATACCTACAGCTACAGCAGCAGCCGCCTACTTCACAGGTTGGCGCTCCTCAGTTTGCCACAGTCCTCACTACTCCCTATTGCCTTATGATACCTGCCAAGCCCTGTGGGCATTTGAGTCTGGGAACCAGGCTTCTGAGTGACCCTTCCCCGGCAGCCTTCCTCATCCCTCCCAAGCTGGATGATGTACCCCTTCTTCTGAGCTCCCAATACCTGTTGGGTTTCCATCATCCTAGTGTCAGGGGCAGCACTGTATAAAAGTAGGTAAAAAGAACATGCTGATTCTGGACCCAGGATTTAAACCCTGCATCTACCATGAACTTGCTGTGTCTTTGGAGCATCCACTTCAGCCCTCTGTGAAACCGCTTCCTCACATACAGAACGGGGGTAATAATAGTACCTCATTATAATCTCAGGGTGGGATCCTACACAGAAATGAGAAAAGATGAATGACTAACACACACACGAAGAAGAAGGCATACTTAAGAGCAAGTCAAAGAAGTTGAACACAGAAGAGAACATGCTCTGTGATTCCACTTTCATGAAGTTCTAGAATTGACAACACTAACGGATGTTTTTCATATAAACTTTACTTACATGTGCAGACAGTGGGCCAGAGTTGGCCCGTGAACCACATTTTGCTGTTTCAGAATATCTCAGCAATAAAAGAAGGCTACATTTTACCAAACCCCTCACAGCACAGGATATTTAGGTTGTTTTCAGGGTGCTTTTTAAAAAAACAAACCAACACATTTTTTTCCTCTCTTTCTCTTTCCTTCCTCCCTCCTTTCCTTCCTTTTCTTCAACTATAAGTAACATGGAAGGAAATATCTTTGGGGCTAACTTCTCTTCCTTCCTCTTTCCTTCAGCCTGATTTCATCCTAACAGACATTTATGGAGCTCCTAGTGCAGCGGTCCTCAACCTGTGGGTCGCGACCCCTTTTGGGGGTCAAATGACCCTTTCACAGGGGTCGCCTAAATACATCCTGTATATCAGGTATTTACATTACGATTCATAACAGTAGCAAAATTACAGTTACGAAGTAGCAATGAAAATAATTTTATGGTTGGGAGTCACCACGACATGCGGAACTGTATTAAAGGGTTGCGGCATTAGGAGAGGTGAGAACCACTGTCCCAGTGTGTCTGGGGACGGAGATAAACTGTGGAGCGCATTTGTTGATGGAAAGTATGTGAACATTGAAGTCCTTCATTCAGACTGTCAAAATGCTTTTGCTACTTATATTTTGCCTGTGAAAGCGTACACAAATGAATGAGTAAATGACGGGCGTTACACACATGGGGCCTGTGCTTTTATATACGGCATCTTCCTTAACTGCATGAAGTTGGCATAATTATAATTCCATTTTACAGAAAAGTTTAAACCACTGAGGCTCGACTAAGTCTCAGAGCTGGTCTATGAGACGTTCTGAGGCAAGGGACTTACAGCTGAGGGGTGTGAATTAAGTGCTTGCCAGCCACTTACTTGCTATGTGACCTTGGGAATGTCACACTCCCTCTTTGGGCCTCAATTTCCTCAACTCTAACATAAAGTGAAGACAATTTCATCTTTTCTGATGAAAGTCAGGGTGCTGGAACACAATCAGACATTAAAAAAAAACATCGCTAGCTTTGCCTCTGGCCCTAGGCCTGCTTGGATGGTTGTTGGATGCAGAGGTGACACGGTAAGCACTCTGACCCCAAGTATGGCTTCATGTTCAGAGTCCCCCCACTCCTCAGAGCTTTTGTTTCCAGGAGAGGTAACTAGAGCTTGGTCAACAGAACCACCAGGAAGGTGGGGGGTTGTTGCATTTCAACCTCAATACTTAAAATCAGCTGGGCCAGTGATGTTTCAGGCATCTAGAAGGTTCAGGGACAGGACTGGCTGGGTTCTAGGACACCAGAGCACCTCCCGCACTCCAGCATTCTCAGATGACCACCTACACAGACCCTTCAGATGGAGTGTTCCCAAAATAACACGGACTTCCCTTTCGGTGAGGGGATAGTTTCCCTGTGTTCAGCCCACCTTTGGCCTTGGCCTAAGAAGTGGGAGAAAGAACAAAGGTTCAGAGGTGTGCCTGAGCACATTGTAGGCAGGATTAGGCAGGCATGTCTGAGGAACTAGGTTGATTGAGATTCCATCACAGCTGAGTCGTAAATACAGAGATGCCTGTGGGCATTCAAAGGGGATTCAATACCAAGTATTGGTAGGAAGCTGAGCATCTGGAAGGCTCATCCACTGGTGGGGGTGCGGACATGGTGTAGATAGGGAAACCCATTTTCCATACCTAATAAAGCTAAAGATACACATCTCTGTGACTCAGATGGTTTGCTTCAAAGATACATGTATAGAGCCTAGAGAATCACTGTGTGTGCACAGGAAGCAGGTTCAAGAATGTTCGCAGCAGCAATGTTCATAATAGCTCGGAATTGGGCGCCATCCGGATGACCGTCCCTGGTGAATGGATAAATGACGGTGTGTGCATTCAAAGGGGCACAATAGGGCAGTGACAATGAATAGTTACAGCAGGCTACACTAACAGGGACTAATCTCAGAAATGCAGTGTGGAGGGAAAGAAGAAAGTCATTAATGATTTCCACAGAATGATTTCATTTGTATCAAATTCAAAGGCAGGCAAAACGGGACTGCATTGTTTAGGAATGCATCCACAGGGAGATAGTACCAGGCATAATAAAAAGTAAAGAAATGAGGGTCCTGAATATGAAGACAGCAGTATTCCTCATGGAGGTGAAGGAATGTGATTGGCCTGGGTCACCCAGTGGTCTTTTGGGGTCCTGGCAATGTTCTTTTCTTTGATACGGGTAAGAGTTACATGGATTAGACTGTATAATTGCCCTTTTAAATGAAAATGGACGTTCTATATGCTTTTTTTCAAACAAACAACATATTCCAATTATAAAAATGCAGCAGGTACAATGGCCAATTACCACGTGAGAGGATGCTCAGCATCATCAGTCATCAGGGAAACCCAAATGAAAACCACACTGTGACACTACTTTAAACTCACTAGGATGGCTAAAATAGGAAACACAGACAATAACAAGTGCTGACAAGGATGTGGAACAATAAAACCCCTCTCGCACTCTGCTGGTGGGAATGAGAAAGGATGCAGCCACTTTTGGAAAACAGTCTGGCAGTCCCTCCACGTGTTATCCATAGAGCTAGCATATGACCCAACAATTCTACTCTCAGATATACGCCCAAGAAAAATGATATATGAACACAAAACACTTGTACATGAATCTTCATAGCAGCATTATTCATAATAGCTAAAAAAAATGGGGGGGGGAACCTGATGTTTATCAACTGATTAATGGATAAGCACAATGTGGTGTACGCATACAATGGAACATTATTCAGCCATAAAAAGAGTGAGGTGCTGGTCGATGAACTCTGGAAACACCATGCTAAGTGAAAGAAGCCAGTCAAAAAGGCCACTTATTGAATGATTCCATTTGTAACCAATATCTAGAATGGGGACGTCTATAAAGACACGTAGAGATTGGCGGCAACCTAGGGCAGAGAAGAGGGAAAATGGGGACGGACTGCTAAAGGGTCTGGGTTTCTTTGTGAGTTGATCAAAATGTTACAAGCTTGATTGTGGTGATGGTTGTACATATCTGCAAATATAGTAAAAGCTATTAAATTACATACTTTAAATGGCTACAGTGTATGGTATGCGGGTTATACCTCAATAAAGTTGTTTTCATTAAAAAAGGCAGTGAGAAGCCCTGGAAGGCTTTAGGAGGAAGCAGGGTGAAAGCTAGGGTGTATTTCCAAGTCCATGGCATCAAACGCTCCCATTGCAGTGGACTGGATCCTGGGTTTTGGGGAGGGGGTCACTGCCCCTCCTGCCCCAGGCAGCCCCCCTTCACCATGTAGGCCTCCCTTTTCCTCTGTGGTCACTGATAGCCTGAGGCCATGGTGGTACTGAATGGGGCCCTGATCAGGTGACATCCAGCCCACTAAGCCTGCAAACACTGCATTTTCAGAGCCTCAGTGATCGCATTATGTTTGCATTAAGCCGGGCATAATCACAGCTGCCCTGGCCAGGGATGTCACCCAGATGGGCACCCAGCCCTCTCCCCGAGGCAGGGGACAACAGCTGAGGAGCGTGTGAGGGACAAAGCTGCATTTTTTGCATCCCCCAAACCTCAAAGCCAGGCCAGCCCATTCTGGGCTGCCTGAGGGGGCCTTCCGGGATCTGGATTCTGTGCTTCCGTATCAGGCCATCTGAGGGCTTATAGGCTCTGGGATGACGTGACTCCATGCAGCTTCCCGGTGCGTGGCACACAGCAGGTGCTCAGGAAATGCCCAAAGGCAAGTCACAGGCAGGGTGCCTTCAGACTACTCCACAACTGGTATGCCCAGGCCCAAGCAATTGCCCTTGAATGTTCAGGGTCCTAGAGGCCCTGCCAGGCCAGCCAGGCATCAACCCTGCATTGCTGGGTGGACATAAAGTCTGAAGTAACCGAGCAGTAACGGTGGTGGAGGGAAGGGACAGTCATGGCTTGGAGCATTTGGAGTGGAAGTATGTCACCAGGGTATGTGTTTTATGTTAGTGACTATACTGCTGGGTCCAGGTTAAAGACCAGCCACATAAGACTGCTGGGGTTTGCCATTTTACCATCCTGTGATGCCAAGATCTCACAATGGAAAAGGAAAATAAATGAGAAAATAAATCTGTGAATCTGTTGTCTGGGCTCAGCAGGCCCTTCCAGAGATGGCACTGGCATGAAACCAGAGGGTAGGAGGAAAGTTCTGGAAGTTACTGCCCCTTGATCACTCCCTTCCAGCCCCGTTGAGACGACTGTATTTTCCTACCAGACATCACAGCTCCCACTGGGATGTCCTCTCTGTAAGTCCTCCTGGATTCTGGCAGTGTTACCTCTTCCCTAAGGAGTACAGACTTCCCAGGGTGGTCAGCCCCAGGGTGCAGCACCATCCCTGGGGCTCCTTAAACTTTGTCCTATTTTATTAGCAAACTCTCTTTTTCAAACAGCTCTTTGCAGTGCTAGTCACATATCATATAATTCACCTGTCTAAAGTGTACAATCCAATGGTTTTTTTGTATATTCACAGAGTTGTGCAATCACCCCTGCAATGTAATTTTTGAAGATTTTCACCACTCCATACCCATCAGCAGTCCCATCTCTCTGGTCCTAGGCAGCCACTGATCTGCTCTCTTTATAGACTTGCCTGTTCTAGACATTCATGGGCGCACACAATATGTGGCCTTTTGTATGTCTAGCTTCCTTCATTCAGCATGAAGTTTTCGAGGCTCATGCTGCAGGTACAATGGCCAATTACCACGTGAGAGGATGCTCAGCATCATCAGTCATCAGGGAAACCCAAATGAAATGTAGCATGTATCAGAATGCCCTTCCTTTTCCCAGCATGGACATGCCACATTTTATCCATTCATTGTTGGACATCAGTCTCTTTTTAAGCTCTGCTTAATTTCCCAGTCTGAGTGTGCCCGTTGCACTTGGCCATGATCACAGTGGAATCCCACGGCTCCTCATGGCAGGGCCCAGCACAGCCCCATCCTCCTGACTTCCATGTCTATGTTCTTTCCATAGGGGTGGAGCAGCACCCCCTCTAAGGCCTCTCAGTCCTGCACCTGCCCTTCCTTACCTGGAATGCCCATCCTAATCTCCATTACAATGAATGACCCAACAATTCCACTTCTGAAAATGTAACCTGTGGGGATGTTGGTGCTTGTGAAAAATGACAACAGCCTCACACAGGCATTATCCGAAATATCCAAAGGCCTGAAGAATCTAAAGATCTTCCTGTGGGGATTGGTTATATAAATTATGGCACATCTGATCTACAAGCTGGAATGTCCTACAGCTCCTGAAGAGAACAGGATGGCTCAGTGTTCACCTCCCAGGGCCAATCTGCAAGGTACACAGTTAAGGAACAAAGCAAGGTGCAGAAACGCATGCAGAGGGTGAACTTGTTAGTGTGAGAAATAAGAGATTTGCACGTGCATACTCCTAAGAGGCCAGAATATCACTGGAATGGTATATGAGAGACTGCTAAGAGTGGGTGTCTCTAGGGGAGCCACCTGCTGCCCAGGGACCAGGTAGATGGATAGGAGCTTACATTTCATGGAATTGTCTTGAACCTTTTGAGTAATCTACCACATCAGAAAAAAGTCACCTCCCCCACAAAGCCTTCCCTGATTGTCAGGTAGACAGTGACTCCCTGTTGGTTTCCATAGCTGTCCTGGGTCATTAGAGTCCCTGTCCCCTTGGCACTGAGATGACTTTCCTACATGTCAGCATCCCCTGTTGGGCCCGCAGCTCGCGTGGTGGGCACAGAGACACAGCACCCCATGTCACCCTTCAAGGAAGAGCTTGCTCCACAGCTACTGGTCATGGTGTGCTGGTAAAACCAGGCCTCAGAAAAGACAAGAGCCCTGTTGTGTAGTGTTTCCTGATTTCTGCAGGATAAATCAAATGCTCCGATCATGGCTGATTTTAAGGTGCCAAAAATTTAACAATCACCTGGCAAATCCCCGAATACTGGCTCTCACCAACAGACGGGAGTGGGCGCTGGCACAGTCCAGGAGCATGGGTCTGCCCCAGCTGCAGAGAACAGCTTGCCCTGGCAGCCTACATCTGGGGACTGCAGCCTACATCTGGGGACTGCAGCCAGAGGCAGGACACTCTGATAGGCAGGGTCTGCTTCAGAGCTCCTCACTTGCCTCTGCCCAGTCCTGCTCCTCCCCTTCCCCTTCACAGGTCTCCGGTAAATAACTTGGTTCCAAAACTCCATGTCAGCCTCTGCTTCTGGAGAACCCCCTCCCCACCACCATACTGCTCAGGGGGCCTAGTCCAGGTCATTGACCTCTACGCCCCCAGCCTCTGATCAAAGAGCCTGGTATGAAAAAGGTGCTGGTGTTTGCAAGTGGAAAGAGGGGCCCGTGCCTGTCTGTCTACACCACAGTTGCCCACTCACTCATTGTAGGGCAAGCACCGACTGTGCGCTATTTGGCATCGCCCCTGTAGTGGAGCTCCTGGGAGCACTCACTGTGACATGAGCTGACACTGTTCTCATCTCTGAGCTTGCAGCCCAGGCCATCTCTAAGCTTGTGGTACCAAACCAAAAGCATCCCTGGAATCAATAATCCCCTCCAAATCTACCTCTAAGTTGGTGAGTGTGTGAGCGGTGGAAGTGAGAGCAGGGCAAGCCTGCATCAGGAGGTGCTGCTCTGGTGTGCAGCTCAAGGATGTTAAGGGCGGAGCTGGGAACCAGGTGACAGGAAGGATAAGGAAGAATTGGGTAAGTAAGAAACTTAGGGTGATGCGAAGGGGAAGAAAGACAGAGAAGCTGAAGATGGAGCCAGCTTAAGGAGGAGCATGCAGTATGTGGCCAGGAAGATGGGCATCTGGGGAGTACATAGGTCTTTCCGAACTACTGAAATCTGGCTGTGGTCTGCTCAGGCACCTGGGAGGATAATGTGAGTGGAGTTGTAGGGAGATGAAAACATGTGGCTGAAACTAGCCAGATGAGGGGTAAACATTTACAATTTTTGATATTAAAAAAATTGATTGTAAAATCACAGGATGGGAGAGACTGAGAAAGACCAAAAGCTTAGGTGACTACAAGTTCAATAGGAGCCAAGAGCTAAAAAGCCAATAGTCCGAGGCCATATTAACTAAGGTCTAATGCCCACAATAAAGGAGGGGATAGTCTTGCTATGTGATTTTCAGAACTGGGCTATGCCCTAGCAGTAGACAGAAACAGAGCATGTTTAGAAATAGCTAGAAATCCCACATTGAATAAGATGCAGCTGCTCAGCCTGGAGAAGGGTTTCTGGGGTCCCTGGTCACTGCCCAGTCCATGGGGGGAGTCACAGGGCAGTAGATTCCAGCTCCAGTAACAGGCCACCTTCCCCCACCAAACTCAGCATAGCTCAAGGGGACTGCTGGGGAGGTGATGAGCTCCTTGCCCTGGAGTGTGTACAAATAGTAGCTGGGGTCTGTAAAGGGGATTCCTATAACAGGTTGAGTGGGACTACAACCAAGATCCTTCTCTGTTCCCAAGGGTGCCCCAAACCTGTCTGGAGCAGTAGGATTTTCTGCACTGCTGGAGGGAGAAAAATCAATCTCTTTCTGACAGGTCCCCCAGGAAGTGCCAACAATGTACCAGGTGCTGCCCATAGCTCAGAATTACCCAGCCCCTCTCAGACCTGGGAGGGGCTAGAGAGTGAAACTTGGCTCCAGAAAATTCCTTGATTCATAATGCTATCAAAGATAATATCAAAGTCAGCCTCCTGGGCCTGTCCTAGGCCCTTGGGGCTGCCCAGAAGATCCGGGGCTGAACTTGCTGGAAGAAGGAAAGGATCTTGAGAGGAAGGGGCCACACAGCAATCTCTGGATCCCACAGGTACATGCCACATACCCTCCTTTGACCATAAGTGTCTGCTACCCTCCACAGCATTCTGGGGACCATCTAATTTTAAAATCGAAAGCTGTTTCCCGGTGTGAAACACCGCTGCTTCCCAGCACTGCAGGAGCTCTGATCCAGGAGGGGACCTCCCAGAGATGGATAGAAATCGCTCTTGCTCCCCTTGAACCCTCCTCCAGGAATGCTTCCCATTCATCTCTGCAGGGCCCAGCCCAGCTCAGCCCTTCAAGGCCCTCCATAGGTGCCAGTATTGCCCCAGCCCCACGGACCTGAGAAGGACTCTTCCAGCACCTGCCATCCTTATCTTGGTGCTTGTTTTCTAGCAAACCTGGAGTGTCCCTGGAGCTCTGCAAATGATGCCTCAGTGAGCCTTTCTCCAGCCACCGAAACTGAAGTAGCCCCACTGGTCATCACCAAGGATAAGTGACTCAGACCAGTCAGGCCAGTCAGAGTGAGTCCTGAGGATTCGGAGTGAACAGAAGATAAGTGCTATTGGTTATTTCCTCCCAGATGTGGACAGGAGGGAATGCAAGGGCCAGAGCTGAGGAAAGGCGTCTTGTAACCATGTAGGGCTGTGAATGGAGCCAATTAACACAGTGAAGCTGAGACACAGAGAGGAGGTTAGGGGTGCATGCAACCAGCTCCTGGGAATATCATGTATAGCCTGGATCAAGCTGGACCCGAATTCATTACCCCAGGACCATTCAGTTCCATGAACTGATGAATTCCTTTTGTTTTTAAGCCAGCTTGAGTTTCTGTTGATTCCAGATTAATGTATCTTAACTGGGTACAGAAATCCTTTCATCTGTGCCTTTTGTAAAGCAGATAGCCAACACCAAGTTGATGGGTTTTAAGAGCCAAATGGCACGGAGCAGGTCTGGGGAGCCAAAGACCCGTTTGCTAAAAAAGGCCTTGGGGAAGCCAGGACCTGCAGCACTGGAGATTGACGCTGTCTCTGGGTTAGCTGGGCATCAGCTGCTTCCTTCCCATTAACCCCTTCTGAGTTCGGCCAACCTGGTTCCTTCACAGGGAGCAGTCAGTTCTAGACCATTTGCACCTCGGGCCCTGAGCTGGCAATCAGAATCAGTCTCTCTATGGTAGCACAGTGTGACAAAAGGCAGCCTGAAGCAGGAGAGCCAGCAGCAGCCCCAGGGCCAGGTAGCTCAAGAACCCTGGATTAAATCCCTCTTCTGATGTCACATGCTGGTGATGGTAGGAGTAGGTGAAGGAGACGGTATAGTTAGTGGCTCACACCTGTAATTCCAGCAACTAGGGAGGCTTAGGCAGGGGGACTGCTTAAGGCCAGGATTTGGAGACCCGCCTGGGCAAATAGGGAGATTAAAAAAAAAAAAAAAAAATAAGGCAACTGGGCATGGAAGTGCATGGCTATAGTCCCAACTACTTGGAAGGCTGAGGCAAGAGGATTGCTTAAGCCCAGAAGTTAGAAGTTATAGTGAGATACATATATCTACATATATTTATACACACACACACACACATATACACTTCAGTCTGGGCAATGTAACAAGACACTGTCTCTTAAAAAATAAAGAAAGAATAAAGAACTGGCTGGCTAAAGGGAGCGGGGCATACTCTCTGCTCATTACAGCCTTCCTGCCTCTGACTATGGAGGCTGAAAACATATAACATATCAGATAAAAAGAGAGACTTGAGAGTGACTTCTCACTTTCTGTCCTTCAATGTGGTGTTAGTGTGTGATTCCTGGAGCTTAGGCAGCCATCTTGTGACCAACGGACAAGACAATCAGAGGTTGACGGGGTGGCAATGGCAGAGAAGAAGGGTGAAAACAGCCTGGGCTCACAAAGAGATTGTTGAGCCTCTGAAATAAACTACATCCAGACTTTTATTTTACAAGAAAAAGCAAATTCCTATCATCAAAGCCACTTCTGGAAGGGCATTCTGTTACCTGCAAGCAGAGCTATCCTAAGTGATCTGTTCCTCATGGTAAAGTAGGGGCAAGTCCTTCCTCAGAGGGAACGGGGAATGGCGGGGATCAAACGAGCACAGGGCCTAGTGCGGGCAGCTCACAGAACGCATGCCCAGACTGTGGGAGATTTTCTCATTCTGTTCAGGGGATGCAAAGGTTAGGCAGAACAGGGCTGGAAGGGTGGCATTGAGGGGTGGAAGAAGCAGTCAGCTGGAGTCCTGCTTCCATCTCTCCACCACTGTGTGGCTGCAAGCAAGTCTCTTTCCTTCTCTGGGCCTCAGTTTTCCCTACCATATGATGCAGGGACTAGATAGGAACCTCTGAGAGAAAGGACAGGGACAAAGTAGGACAGGAGGCCAGGGGTGAGGAGGGAAGCGGGCTGAGGCTGGCCACCTTCTCCCAGATGCTCCTGGGGTAGAATTCAATTTCTGGATGGTGAACTGGCTGCAGAGACATGAGGAAATGCCTGTTTCCCCCAGAGGTTTTTAGGAGTGCCCTCTGAGCCCAGCTGGTCCCGCTCCCTCCTGCCCTCTCCTGCACTCAGGCCCACTCACCCAGAATCCCATCCTGTAAACACCCCTGCTTCTGAGGCCTGTCTGTGCTGCCATCTCCTGACACAGGAGCCCAGGGCACCTGCAGGAAGCCCCTGAGACAGTCAGGTCACAGTGGTTTACCCCTTGCCCTCCACGTGCTCCTGGTCCCTGCAGTGTCCCCTCCCTTCCAAGCTGCCCACAGTGTGTCTCCCACTCTCAGACCCCACCACCCCCTCCCCAGCAGGAGGCTGGTTCCCAAACCTGCTCCAAAAAGGAGCCACATCAGCCAGAACCCTGGGAAAGGACGCACTGTCAAGGAGACGCTCAGAAAGCGGACAGAAGGTGTGGTGGGCATGGTGGCCCCCTCTTCAGAGGGCTGATGGTTTGGTTTGCACAGGAGGTCCCACCTGGGTTGAACTTGGGAGGACTTGAGGCAGGAAACGGTCACCAAGTCCTGCTGGCTCTCCCCCACCCCATGCTTCCAAAGTCCCTGCTGCCCACATTTCTCATCTCCAGTCACCATCCATGTAAAGCACGTGCCCGTCCTCCTGTGTGGGTCCGACACAGCCCTGTGTCACTCCATCCATGGGGTCCTTGCCCTCCAGCTTCCAGTCAGGTTCACCCACGGGAGATCCCACAAGGATGGCAAGAGGAGAGGGTCCGGGAAGTGTGTTCCTGGACTCCCTGCCTGTGGCCCAGGTGACGGGTGTGACTGCCTCCTTCCACTGTAACCACAGCATCTGTCAAGTGACAGCCATGCTCTCCCCACTAAAGCTGCTCCTTTGGCCTCCAGACAGTCAGACCCTGGCTGGGACACAGGGTAAATGAGACACCTCCTTGAACCTCAGTTTTGTCTCCTCATTAAATCCTCCCAGTGGAATACACCCAGTGCTGGCAGTATCAGGGTTACATGCCAGGGCGAGGGAGGCTCTCAGGCAATGTGGCTGCTGTGACTTGTGATTGATAAATTACTGAAGGTGCTGCCTGGAATTTTGTGTTCATCTTAGGTCTGGAGTCAGGACAATTTCTCAGCGTGGGGTTCAGCCCTGGCTTCCTATCCACGCTGCTGTATCCTGACTTCTTGTGTGCACACCTGTCCCTCCCACCAGTCTGTGAGCACCGTGAGGGCAGGAGCCCTGCCCACCTCTGATAAAAGCCACTGATCTTGAGTGAGCTTAACATGTAATCTGCACAGCAACCTCATAAAGTGGATTTACTGTCATCACCACTATTTTATAGGTGAGGGGACTGGGGTCCCAAGCTCACAGTGACAGCTGTGGTCACACAGATAGCAAGTATTAGAACTGATATTTAAGCCCAGTGTCTTATGCTAGAGTTCCGAGATGTGGTGGAACCAAAGGAAGGTGGGTGGGATGGGAGGGCCTTGCCCCTCAGGCTGGTCAACTGGGCTGGTCTGTGTGGTGGACACTGTCGCCTGCCACTTAGACCCTCCTTCAGGACCAAGTACTCACTGCCCGGAGGTGGCAGGTGCCTGGGCACCTTGGGGAGCTGCCTCACTAGTCGCATCCCTCTCTGGGCTAGCTCCAGCCGGTGACTGGTAGAGGCCAGGTACCATCTTCCTGCCTCTACTGGGCTAATGCTGCAGCTTTCTCACGGGGCCAGGGGAAGTCTCTGCTGCTGCTGCTGCTGTGGCGTCACGGGCCAGCTTCCCTCTGAGCCAGGGCTGCCCTCCTCCCCTTCTTTCAGATGTCTCTCCCTGAGCCCTGCCTGGGACACCTCCTGCTTGCTGAGTTCCACGTCAGGGTGCCTTTCCTGAACCTGCACCAGAACAGAGTGGAGCCTGGTGGGCAGGCAACCTGGGACCCACCCTGGGACCTTCACTTTCTTCTCGCCTTCTTCCTGCTCCTCCTCTGCCACTCCTCCCCGCCCCCTGTCCATCCATCACAGCAGAGAGCGGCCCCTTCGTTTAGCTGCAGCTGTATTCCTTTGGGCAACTCAGATGAAAGAGGGAAAAAAATAGCTTCTTTTTTCCTGTAAACATTTGGAGTATTTTCTCTTTGGTGCATTCTTTAAGTCATACTAGATGCACTGACTGTAAGCAAATATTCCTGTCTGCCTGAGCTGCGGATGGCAGGAGAAGCTGCATTCCACAGGACAGGGCCAGGGTGATGCAGGTGGGGTAACCCTGACCCCGCAGGAAAAGGGGCTTCAACCCACACCAGAGGGAGCTTTCCTGGTCTAGGCCAGGCCCCTCTGAAGTTCAGCATTTGTCAGGTCATGGCTGCTCCCTACTGTCCTGGGGTTAAAATCCAGATTCCATAGCCATGCTCTTGAGGCCCTCTGGGAACTGGACAAACAGCCCCTCACTCCAGACTGTCTCTGTCCAGGTCCCAACTGTCCCCCACACAACTGCATGGCCAGAATAGGCACACATGCCAGCACGTGCACACACACACACGCTCTCACACACATTCTCTCTCACACACACTCTTGCACACACTCTCTCACACAGTCACACACACTCGCTCACACTCATGCACACTGGCTCACACTCACACACTCTCTCATACATAGTCACACATACTCTCACACTCACACACTCTCACCCTCACAACACTTTCACACACTGTCTCACACTCACACACACAGTCACACACTCACACACACTCCTCTCATACACACTTCCTCACACACTCACACACTCACTCACTCACATTCTTACACACTCTTCTCTCACACACACATATTTTCTCACTCACTCTCCTCTCACACACACACACACACACACACTCTCACATACTGTCTCTCTCACACACACTCATACACACACTCTTTCTCACACCCCCACACCCCCACACCCACTTGCCCCCACACAGCATGAAGGGCGGGGAGGCTGACAGGAGGGCCATGGAGCTGCTTGGCCCGCGTGTCCCTCTCAGCTCTGAGCGCCACTGTCTGGCTTTGGCATTCATCAGCTCATTTATTCCTTCACTCCTTCATCTTTCCACTCTGTTAATTTAATCCCTGCCCTGGGCCAGACTGAGGCTGGTGGCCAGGTGGGCACAGATAGGCTAGCCCCCTGCTCCCTGGGAGCTTACACTCTGGAGGGGGAGGTGGCTGCACAGCCTATGGTCACACCTGCACCAGGCTGACCCCACCTCCCTCATGGTGGCTCTGAAGGAAAGCACAAACCTGCATTACCTGTGCTCACAGCCCCCAGCAGACCCCCTCCCACGACCCGACTGGAAAGTAGCTTTAAAACAATCAGAGAAATCCAAATCACACAGGGCATTATGCAGCAGTGAGCAGTTATTTTGCTTGGGGTGATAAAGGTACCCTGGTTTTTTAAAGGTCCTTGTCGATTATAGATACGAGGGAAGAATGTGTGGGTGAAATAGCATGATGTCTGGGACTTGCCCTAAACCATTCCTGTTGTGAGCACCAGGGATGGGGAGATAGCAATGCTTGGGTCAAAGGCTGGGTGGATGAAGCTGGGGGTTGGGTGCCTGGGGCTCCTGCTTCTCTCTCTCCATCTGCTCCCCCCCCCCCCCCATCATGTTCACGGTCCTGCTTCTGGGCCTTTGCACCTCCCATTCTCCTTCCTGCCTTTTTTCAAATATCGCCTTACCAACAGACTTTCCCGGACCCCTGCCCCAGCCCTCCCCACACCTGCCCTGGCTGTAGCAGTTATCTGACATAGCACATGTTCTGTGAGATGGGTTTATTGTGTCTCCCACTAGAATGTGGGAGCCCAAGGGCAGGGACCTGGTCCATCCACTGCTGTGTCTCTGGCACCTAGGCCCGTGCCGGGAGCATAGCTGGTGCTGTTGACACCTGCTGAAGGGATGACTGAGGGCAACAGCAAAGGAACCCGAGTAGAGCAAGGAGGCGAGGACTGAGGTGGAGGCGAGGACGGGGCATGGAGGAGAAGCACAGGCATGAGGCAGAGGGGACACAGGCCAAGGTCTAGTGCAGAAGGGAGCTGGGAGAGGCCAGGAAACTGGGGCAGGGCATAGGCCAGGCTGGAGGACCAGTGGGGGCTGTGTCCTGAAGGTTCTCATTTGGGAAAGAGGGGTGTGTGTGCAAAGCATTTGAGAAGCCTGGCTGTCTGCACTGAAGACAGACCAGAGCCTGAGCAGATACAGGAAAACCTGAGGGGAGGCTCAGTCAGGCAGAGCTCGAGGGCGGGCGCAGGGAAGCAGGCGCTGCACAGCCAGCTCACAGGGGAAGGGCCCTGTTCAGCCTTTGGTGGTGCATCAGCTGTGAACTGCCCTACTGACCAGGACCCAGCCAACATCCACAGCACCTGTGACCTGCATGGCTGTGGCCAACCCCGTGGAGACACAGGGCCGGGGGCCTGGAATATGCTGGCCCATGCTGCCCAGCTGTGCTCTTCCAGGGCCAGCTCCAAAGATGGTAGATTTCAAGGACAGGTGGGCCCTCACGCCAAGGATGGCACAGCAGTCAGACCAGACACACATCCACACAAAAACATGTCTTTTTCACAGCAGCGTTATTCATTAAAACCAAAAGGAGAAACAACTCGCATGTCAATCATGGATGTCTGGACAAAGGCAATGTGGTTCATCCACACAGTGGAGTCATGTTCAGCCGTAAACATGAGAGCAGGGCTGCCCTGTGCGGTGGCTCCGATGGACCTTGGAAACATCCTGCTGAGTGAAAGAGGCCAGGCACGAGGCCACACCCTGTAGGATTCCACTTATAGGAAAAATCTAGAATAGGCAAATCCACAGAGACATAAAGAGTAGCAGTTGCCAGGGAATGGGGGAACAGAAGGGGAGTGACTTCTAACAGGGACGGGGCTTCTTCTTGGGGTGCTGAAAAGTCTTGAAATCTCCTGTGGCAATGGTTGCACAACTCTGAATATATTCAACATTGCTGAATTGTACACTCAATAAAACTGCTATTAAACAAGGGTCCCTAGGAATTTGGGTCCACTGGGCCGACTGGCCCCACCTGCTCTGCAGTGGCCTGAGGGTCTCAGCCCCGCCTGCCCAGACACCCCGTCGTCAGCATCCCCTCCTCTCTCCCAGTCATCAGCATCCCCTCCTCTCTCCCAGGCTCACTTCCCAGCTGCCCTCAGAATCAGGGCTTTGAGAAGCTGCATTTCCAGAGCTTCTTCCCCAAAGGTTAGGGTTTCCCTGGTCTAGGCTCCAGCGTGTGGCCAGGGATCTGATATTTTTAAAAGTTCTGTGGGTGATCCTAGCATGTGGCTGGGGTGGAAAGCCCTGGTAATATCCCCCATTCCCTCTGTTCTTCCAGAACCACCCAGTGAGACTTTTCCAATGCCAGGGTCTGTGCTGGGTGCTGGCAAAGTGAAGGTAATCCCATGAGGTCTCTGTTGTTAAAAAGCACCCAGGTAGTCAGGAAGACAACCAGGTCAATGTGACTTCCTATAAGAGATTAGGCTAAAATAACGGCTGGTTATGTATCGTCACAGGGCTGAGCAAGCCCTGAGCAAGCCTGAGACTAGAGTAGATGGCATATGGGTTTTGAAGGATGAAGAGGAGTTCACCACTGGCAAAGCAAAGCAAGGGTATCACCCTGTAACAGTATTATTTGGACAAAAGACCTGGGGCTGGAACATGAAAAGGAGCAGGCAGTGGAGCAGGAGAGAAGTTTGGCACAGCAGTGACAGGGCTAGGTAGGAAAGGAAGGCAAGCTGGGACCTGAAGGGAGCACTGGATGGACTTGCCAGGGGACTGAGAGCACCAAGAGCTGGAGGCCTTGCTCCTCCTGCCTGGAGCCTACACACCATAGGGCACTAATGGGGACGCCTTTGGGGGCCAGTTATCTGAAGCCAGTTGGCAGCCTCTGATGAAAACACCAAGCTCTGTCCTGTCCCCTGGGGCCCCAGGGCACATACTTTCTCTTAGCCCTGCCACAGACTCTCTGCAGACACTCATTCCTGGACCATGCCAAGGCCGTTCCAGCCCCAGGTCCTCTGCAACTGCTGTTCCCTCTGCCTGTGACACCCTTTCTGCAGTTTCCGCTACCGTTCAGCAACTCAAAGCAACCGGGGGCTACCTCTGCACAGGGCCCTCCCATATCACTGTTTTATGTCCTCCAGCCACTGGGCGACTTTTGGAAGACTTGCTTGCCTCTCTCCTCCCTTCCTGCTGGTAGCCCCAGGAAGGCAGAGATCATGTCGGTCTTGTTCACAGGCCTCTGGAACAGACCTGTCTCTTAGGAGACATTCAGCAAGCATTTGCCAGCTGAATGAATGAATGAGCCCTTGCTCAGGAGCCTCGCTGGCCATCCCATCACAGTGGGCTCTCATAGAAGAGGACAGAAGAGCCAGGCTGAAACACCCAGGGAGGGGCTTTGGAGAAAGGACACAGGTGGGATGTTTGTAAGCATGAAGTAAGCACCCCAGAGCTGGGTCATGCCTGGCTGAACACCTCCTTTGCCCTGACCATCCCCGGCTGCACTGCTTGGATCCCAGCAAGGCCCCATCTGGGTGGCCAGCTACCAAGAAAACCCTTGGAACCTCCCATTCCAGGACAGAAGTTCCCTGAGGCCTCTTCCCTCTTTGCTTTGGTGTCCAGACTGCAGAAGCTGGTGTCCTGGAGGTTGGGCTGGCCTAAACTGAGTTTCCGTGCTGCCCCACAACCAGCCCTGGGACATATGTACAAGGATATCTGAGATATATTCTTTACCGGGTTTTGGTGGCATGGAGGTTTTTCAAGGCAGCAAATGGGAGAAAACACCCTGGTTATCTCTACTCCTTTGCAGTTTCTGCTCCTCTCCTCCTGGCTGAGGTGGTGGTGGAGGGAGACCTGGCTGAGGAACATCAGAGTCCTTAGTGCTCTGAGCTGCAAGGAACTGCCGCAGGAGCTGAGCCCCAGGTTCAGAGGGACTTGAGTTTTGTCCCAGCTGTGCAGCTTCTGATGCCCACCCTCCTGCAGCCCTGAGGCTCTCTTAGCACTGTTTAGGCCTGCCAGTATATCTGCAGGGGCTGAAGTGGGCCTGGAGTCACATTGAAGCATCCACAGCCTTTTATGCAGAGGGAGAAGAGGTTTCAGAGTCCTAATTTCGAGTCCCAGTTCTGCCACCTCTTAGCTGGGTCACCCTGAGCATGTCATTTAAAGTTTCTGAGCCAAATTCTACAATAAGAAAAGCAGAGATTAAGAACAACCACGGGAACCCTCTCAGGCTGCTGTGGGGGCTGTCTGAGGCAGGAGATGTGAGATACTTGACTCACAGAAAATGCCAACTCGTTGGGAACTCAGAGAGTGAAACTGGGTCTCCCTAGTTAGTCTTGTGATCAACTCTCAGATCAGATTATGCAGCTACGGCGTGGACTTCCCACCAGGTAGTGAGCTGCCTATCACCAGAAGTGTTCAAGCCAGATTTAGATCTGCGCCCTCCAACCTGGGAGCCACCAGCCACATGAGCACTTGAAATGTCACTAGTTTGAACTGCAATGCACTGTAAGTATAAAACAGACACCAGACTTCAAGGACTTATTACAGGAAAAAAGATAAAATGTCTCAGTACTTTATATTGATTACGTATTGAAATGATACTATTTGGGATAAATTAGATTAAATAAGTCATCTGATTAAATTTAATGACACCTCTATTTAGATTTTTGATGTGGCAACTAGGAAAAGTTATAGTGCGGGTGTGGCTGGTATTATATTTCAAGTGGATAGTGCTGGGCCACATGCTTGCTGCTCAGAGTATGGCTGCTGGACCGGCAGCACCCACATCACCTGGGAACTGATTGGAAATATAGAATCCCGTATGTGGAATGGGAAGTTGCCACATTAATGTTTGAGAAGGCCCGAGGAGCCCAAGGCTGGAAGTCTGAGGGAATCCCATCTTCACGTAGAGAGGGTGGGATACCTGCCGAAGCCCAGCTCATATTGCGGGGAATATTAAGTAACTGATGGCTTTGCCCCTTAGTCACACTCTCAGCCTGGGGTGTCCTTTAAACCCAACTCTCTCACCAGGAAGCACATAATGTACTTTAAACAGCCCCAAACCAGCCCGGCTGGGGGAGGGGGGGGCGTCTTGTGAGTGAGCACTACCACAGAATGCACGACCACTGGAGCCCCAATCTTTTCAGGGCTGGGAGATAATCTCAGAAAACAACTGGAAAATAGCTGTGTGTTTCATAAAGAAACAAACCCCCCAAACTAAAACTTACCAACTTTCCCCCTCCCCAAATTCCTCCTTCTATTTCTCTCTGAAAACTTGGCCAGCAAGCATGAAACAGCACTAAATATAGAAACGGTGAGCAAGTGAATCACTCAGAGGTGCCACACGTTGCTCAGGGCCTGTTTTATGGTTGAGTTGTAAACCATTGAGAGCTGGGAGCTGTAATTAAAATGCTGACAGCCTCCCAACTGTGAAGCAGCCAGGAGGAGGCAGGGCTGGGAACCCATGGAGGGGGTGCAGGGTTGTGTGCTTTCCCCAGCGCAGATCAGCCAGGGTTCAACGTCCTCCCCTGGCTCCAGGACACAGCCAAACTCAAATGCCTCACCTTGCAGGGTACTCCCCACTGCCCAACACACCTGTCTGTGACCTCACCTCCTCCCTGAGCCACACTGGCCTCTTTGCCTCCGGGCTCTTGATCTAACCGTTCCCTCTGACTCAAGCATAATTTGGATGGCTCACTTCCTCACTTCCTGTTCTAAACTCACCTTCTCAGAGAAGGCTGTCCTGAACAACCAAAGTAAAATGCCTCCTCCTGCCATCTCTGCTTTGTCTTCTTGCTTTTTTTTCTTTTTTTTTTTTAATCATAGCATTTATTACTCTATGACAACTGATTCTATATACATTCTGTTATATGTTTGTCCTCTACCTCCCCCCACCCTGAATGTCAGCTCTGTAAAGGCAGGTACCATGTCTAATCCCAGAGCCTCAGACGGTACCAGACACATAAGTAGGTGCTTAATAAATATTTGTTGAATGAATGAATGCATGGATTTCAAACCCTTTCTTTCAGCTAGTCTGATGATATCACTGGGAAAATGTCCAACTTTCAGGCAATGACCTCAGCTTTTCACCCATCCATTCACCCCAACCGTCCTTCCAAATGCATCTATCCATTTATCTATTCATTCATACTTCCATCCAACTAGCCAAGCATCCATCCAAATAGCTGCTAAGATCTGTTCATCTAACCATCAGTCTATCCATCCGTTCATCGATCTACCCCTACAACCATGCATTCAACCATCCTTCCAAATACTATCTGTCTGTGCTCCCAATATCTATATGCCCTCCGCTCCCCCCAACATCCACCCATCCAAGCCAGTCCCTTGCTAGACCTCCTATTCTGGGGCCCACAGTCTCCTGTAGCCTCTGCTACCACCTCGGAATCCAGTTCATGCCACAGTATTTATGTGCAGTAATCCACTCTTCTCATCAGAATGTAAGCCCCTCACAAGTAGAAACTGTGTCTTATTTATTTCCAATTTCCACATCTAAGACAGAGGTGACATGCAGTAGCTGTCAGCAGATGTCTGCTGAGTGGACATGCTTTCCTTTTTCCCTTATTTAGCTGCCCAGCATTTCCTACTAGCCCACCATGATGCTATTTTTTAGTTATCTGTTGGTCTCCAAAATTTTGCACCTGAAACAAAGGAGACACTTTATAAAAATTTAATGGATACATGACTAAATGGCGGGGCTCTGCTTATTAGCTGTGTGACCCTGGGCTAGTCCCTGATCCTCTCTGTGCCTCAGTGTTCTCATTTGTAAAAGGGAGATACTAATAGTGCTTACTTCACTGGGTTCTTATGAGCATTTCATAAATGAATATATATGAAATACTTAGAATAGTGCCTAGAGTAAGACAAAAGCTATATACATGCTTTAAAAGAAAACACTTATTCACTGCTAGCCCCCTGGAACAGAGTTAAAAAGGTGGGAAGGAAGCTCCCATCTGAGCCAGTGCTGTTCCCGCAGGAGGCCTGCAGCAAGCACTCTAACTTTCCCCAGCCACACTGGGATTATTTGGCAAACTACCAATATTATGTCAGGTGGCCATGAGTGCTACTTAGAAAAATAAAACATGGGAGGCAACAGGAAGTGGTGAGACAGATGGGAGGGCAGTTGCCAATAGGGTGGTCAGGAAAGGCCTCTTTAAGACTTGAGGAGGTGAGGTGAATGTCTGCCTGGAGCGCATCCAGGCAGAGGGATCAGCACGTGCAAAGGCCCAGAGCCAGAGACGCTCCTGTGTGTGTGAGGAACAGTGAGGACACAGTGTGGATGGGACAGAGTGAGTGAAGGGACAGGAGAAAGAGGGGAGGTCAGAGGGGCACAGGGACCCAGGTCATGCAGGGCCACGTCGGCCACTGTGAAAACTTGGGGAGATGGGAGCCACGGTGAGGTTATGAGCAGAGGGGAGCAAGAGTGAACTTACATTTGAAAAGACCGCAAGGGGCCAAGTGTGGAGCCTGCTGTGCTGCTGCAGGGAAAGGTGGTGGTGGGAGGGTGTGAGTCAGAGGTGGTGGTACTGCCTCAGGTGAGAGTGTGGGGCTTAGACCATGGGGCTGCGGGTGCAGGCTGGTGTGAGGGTCAGAGGCTGGATAGAGGCTGTAGGCAGAACTGACATTGAATGTGGGGTAGGAAAGAAGGTTTTGACCTACACAGATGGGAGGATAAAGCTGCAATTTACTGCACTAGGGGAGGGAGATGAAGGCAGGAGGGAGTTTGTAGGGTGCAGATTGGGAGCTGAGTTTGGGCCAGGTGAGTTTTACGGGCCCAGGACACCCTGAAGTAGGAAGGTGAGGGAAGCAGGTTTGGGCAGGAGACTGGACTTTATGGACACTTTAAAGGCCCTGGGACGTGGTGTGTACTTGGGTACACATGGCAAGGGGCTGGAAAGGACAGGGGCAGGGTCCTCTTTGGAGGTGGCTGCACAGATGTGACTGAGAGACCCAGATGGATATCACCTGTCTCAGAGAGAGGAGGACCAGTGTGGTCCTCTGTGACTCTCCCTATTCAGTGAAGTGACAAATTTCAGTGACTGCCTGGACAGCTATATCTCCCCAAGTCCTTCTAGCACACTATGTGGCCAGTACACGGGAAAAAAAAGAGCTTTAGAGCTAGAATGATCCTTAGGACTAGAATGTAGGAATTAAAACTTGATTGTGGCTTTAAAATCACTGCTACTAAGAATTATAATAATTCGTGTGATCACTGCTGTTCTCCCAACATGTACCATGCTTGAGAACACAGGACCAAGCTCTCTCTGGTAATTATCTTGTTTAGGCTGCACAGCAGCTCTCAAGAGCACAAGTTCTGAGGAAACTGAGGATCAGAGAGGGATGACTGCCCAAGGTCACACAGCAAATAATTGCACAGTCAGGATACGTAATAAAGGTCTTCCCGTGTCCATGACATTCCCATTTCCCATTGTGGTCTGGGCCAGAGTCGCTGACCTGCCTGCCGTCCAGCCCAGGGGAGAGTGACTCCTTCTACCACTGTCCCAGGGGAATGAGTGGGCCCAGCCAGAGTTGTCCTGCAAGATGGACACAAGTACACCACTCATCTGGAGGACAGCTGTGAGTCTTGGCTGAGAAAAAACATTAACAAAAGGTTTTCCAAGTTATGAAGTATTTTATAAATGTTGTGTTAGAATCAGTATTTCAAAATACTGCCAATCCTTCCAGGTCCAAAAGTACACACACACACACACACACACACACACACACACACAAACAAACATACACGAACACAAACAGACACAAACAGACACAAACACACACAGACACAGACACAATTGAGGCCTAAGAACAGGCTGCACAGAGAACAGGCAGAACTTGGGCTGCAGAGGTGAGATGGCTGGGAGGGAAGCCTGGCTTGGACACTTTCTACCTGGGCAACCCAAAGCACACTGCTTAACTGCTCTGCACCTCAGTTTTCCTCCTTAGTTAAATGGGAATAACCACAGGCCATTTCCCATGAGATCATTTACAGAGAGCACTTAGAATGGGGCCAGCACATAGGATGTCGAGAGCTGGGTATACTGCCGAGTACTGGCCTCACACAAGCCCAGGCCCAGCTGGTTGGGGTCTGCCCCATCCCTGCCATGTCTTGAGGAGGCCCTGAGGGCACAAGAGCCCTGGGACTTCTCAGCTCTTTTGCTCAAGAGCCTGGATGCTTCTCAAGTCCCTGCCTATACCTCAGCCACCCACCTGAGAAATGGTGTTAACAGGACCCCCAAGGATGTCAGGCAAATTAAACGGATTAACCTCTGGAGAGCATGCAGACACTGCCTGGGGCAGAGCGGGAGCAAGCGCTGACCCCTGTGGACAGTGCTGACTAGCTGTTCTCCTGTGCATACTGAAAGGGAAGGGGATAATTTAAAGAAACCCCTTCGTCAGGCAAGGAGTCCTTTCTAGGGATAACTGCACCTGGATTTCTCCTCAAAGGACACGTAAGTGTTCGGGATTAGGGAAAGTCGGCTCCTGGTGCCAGTTCTTCCCGGCAGATCACCTGTCCAACTACCGCCCCTCCCTCCAGGACAGTCTGTCCCCCTTTCTGGGCCCCTCCCCCAGCACAGGGCTCCCCCCCCCCTCCCCGATCATCCTGGCAGATTTGATAACACCCAGCAGTCCCGGTCCCCCTCCTGAGGACAAAGGAGGCAATTGTCCGTGGTGGGCGCCTTTTGACTTGGTCTCACCAGGATGTAACTGAGCCCTTGACTTTGCCTCACTTGAGGCCTTGCAACACTGCCCCCTCCCCTGCTCAGGTGGGTTTCACACAAGCCCCTGGCAGCAGGGCCAGCAGCCACACTAGCAATTCCCTCCAAGAGAAATCAGATGGCCAGTATTTAAGACCTGCCTGGGCCAGTCTGAGGCCAGGGAGGAGGCAGGACTGGGTTGTACTACTGCTGAGACCTTAATGAGAATACCAACGTCTGAGTCCTCATTCTGTGGCCACCACCCTAAGCCAGCTCTGTCCACCTGACCTTCCTGCCACCGTAGACTGTTTGCCATGGGAATGAGGAGCTGAGGAGCCATACGTGGCTATGGAGCACTAGAAATGTGGACTGCAGAACTGAATTTTTAATCTTGTTTGTAATTCATTTAAATTTAAGTAGCCACATTTGGCTTGTGGTGACCATATTGGACAGCACAGCCATAAGCACTTTAAATTCATTTAACCATGAAATCCTCACAATGCTCTATGAAGCTATTATTGCCTGTGTTTCAAAGATGGAGAAATTGAGGCATAGACTTTTATTCCCAAGATCACACAGCCCAGGAAGCAGCAGATCCAGAAGCAGGCTCCAGAGTTCCCTTCAAGCACCCCTGCTCTGCCCAAGTATGCAAGAAGGTACAGGCCAGTGAAGGAGAAGGTAGAGAGGACAGGTACTTCCACCCCACGGCCTGCCCGGCTCTGATGGCTGGTTCTACACATCAGCCTTGCACATCTGCTGTCTATGTTGTCTAGAATATGCTAGGATCTGAGCTGGGTTCTGGGAGATACCAAGGTGACTCTCATGACTGCCGGGAAGGATGAGGAGGATTCTGCAGGGGTAGAGGGTATGGCTTTCCCTCAGAAGGTGAGCTGGGCCTGTGGTCCATACCTGAAATTCCAGCACCTTGGGAGGCTGAGGCAGGATTATCACTTGAGCCCAGGAGTTGGAGGTTGCAGTGAGCTATAATGACATCACTGCAGTCTAGCCTGGGCAGCAGAGCAAAACTCCGTTGCAAAAAATCCTCAAAAAAATCGCAAAGTTCCCCAGATCTCCACACCAAGTATGAGTATTAATGGGAATGCCCGTGTCTGGGTGTCTCCTCATCTCCCATGGCAGCCCAGGGCTCCTTCACATTTCTGGGGAGGGGAAACACACAGATTCCCTCTCTACACGGACAAGTTCCCTCCTGGCCTGGAGCATCTTCTCCCAGGCGCAGATGGTGGCTGAAGGACTCTCCCAAGTTCAAAGGCACCAGAATGCAAGAGGACACTCAGGACCTGGATAACTCACAATCCCCAAATGACCAGAGAGTGGGGCCTTTGTGGGTTGAGGACTATAGTCTCCAAATTCTCTAAATCAGAGGACCCAAGAATCTTTGGAATCACAGGAAGTCAGGTAGGGGTAGAAGTGTCTCAGTCCAGGACTCCTAGCGCTGGAAGGATGTTCAGTGGCTAAGTATGGAGTCTGGAGCCTGGTTCAGATCCTGGGGAAGTATCTGCCCACTGTGTGTTCTTAGGCAACTTTCTTAACCTCTCTGTGCCTCCATTTTCCTATATGTAAAATGAAGAGAACAGAGAATGCTAACCTAGCAGGACTACTGGGGGGATTCAATCAGTACATGCATTTCCAGTGCTAATATTAGAACCACATCTCTATTCTCCCAGCAAATAAGCACCAACCCCCATCCGCACTGCCTCCTCTGACAGGGACCTGATCCCACCTCCTGGGAGCAAGTTCTTTCTCACATGAGCTGAAACCTACCTTTCCCCATGTTCTTCCTTCCCATAGTTCCCTGTCTAGTCTGCTCCCCTCCCAGTCCCCACAGCCCCACCTCAGATCCTTACAGCTTGGGGATAGTGACAGCTCCCTGAGGCTGCTCCACTCCAGGCTGAGCCGACTGAGCTCCTCCCAGGCCAGTGTGCCTGGCTGCCTGCTCTGTGCCTGCCCCAGGCTGCCCATGTCAGTCTTGCAGTGGGGGTAGGGAAGGAGGTCTTAGCAGTCCAGAGCAAAGTGGGGCTCTAGAGACCAGGCCCCACAGAGCTGGGGTCACAGATATTTCCCGTCCCTATGGGAAGGGCTGGCCTACTCTGTCCCTGCTCCCACCCTGAGGCCTCTCTTATCTTGTCCCCTCCCTTCCCGGGCACCATCCACTGCTATCACCATGGCATCAGTGACAGGACCTGGCTGGCCCTGCCCTTGCTATGTTACAGGAAAAAAATGGAAAATCCTCAGTTCCTTTGGGCATTCTCCACCCCAGCTGGGCCAGCCTTGCTGTAACCCATCCGCAATGGCTTCTGCTCCCTCCTGGGCCCTCACACCCAAAACTGGTCATGCCACTGGGCTCCCCCAAACCCACCACGGACCTCCTGGCCTCCACCCCTGGCCAGCTCCACTGGCCTCAGCAACCACAGGGAGCAGAAGAGAGGTCTGAGCTGGGAGCCAGGCTCGGGTGAAATCTTCTCCACCCTCTTGGTGAGTGTGACGGGGGTAAGGCCTTCTGAGTCTCAGTTTCAGGCTCCCATTGATGAATTGTGCCCAAGTAGGGAGGGGAAGCCTCCAGCCGTACAGCAATTCCAAGGGCCACACTCCCTGACAGGGCAGCACAGGCCGGGGGCATTGCCAGGGTTAACACATAAATAGGCCAAGAAATAAACCTCAGCTTAAACTTGGGCCTTATACAAATGTGGATTCAACATGGATCATAGAACCTTTCAGAAATGGTGCCAACTGAAATAAGCCAGACACAAAAGAACAAATACTGTATGGTCCCCTTACATGGGGTATCCAGAGTGGTCAAATTCACAGAGTGGGCATCAGGGGCTCAGGGATGGAACGTGAAGAATTAGTGTTTAATGGGTCAGAGTTTCAATGTGGGAACATGGAAAATGTTCTGGAGATGGATGGTGGTGATGGTGCACTGCGACATGAACCTGCTTGATGCTGGTAAACCATACAAACAAAAATGGGTAAAATGGTAAATTTTATGTCAAGTATATTTTAACTATAATTAAAAATAAAAAATACTGTAAAGCAAGTTTTAAAAAAGAAACATTTGTTAGTATTTAAAATAATTAATTATTCAATTAAAAAACAGATTATGAATTCAAATGCAAAAATGTAAAACTTTTACCAAAAAACAGAGGGGAAAATCTTCGGGATCTAGAGCTGAGCAGAGAGTTCTTAGGCAACAGCAAAGGTGCTTTTTATACAAGTAAACATTGATAAATTGGACCCTGACAGGGCTAAAACCTTTTCCTCTGTGAAAAAAACAAACAAAAAAAAATGATTAAAAGTCAAGCAATAAACTGAGATATTTTAAAATCATGGGTCTGGGAAAAGACACGCCTCTACGGTGGTTCTCAACCTTCCTAATGCCGTGACCCTTTAATACAGTTCCTCATGTCGTGGTGACCCCCAACCACAAAATTATTTTCGTTGCTACTTCATAACCGTAATTTTGCTACTGTTATGAATCATAATGTAAATATCTGATATGCAAAATGCATTTTCATTGTTACGAAGGGGTTGCCGCCCACAGGTTGAGAACCGCTGATCTAGAATATACAAACACATGTCAAAACTCAACAGTAAAAAAATAAATCATTAGAAAATGGACATGATTCATAAAACAGACATGATGCTGAAGAGGATGTACAGACGGCAAATACGCAGAAAACCACAGGGAGGTATCAAACACCAACTGGACTGGCAACATTTTTTAAAAACGGTGATATCAACAAATGCTGGCGAGGATATGGAGAGATTGGATCACCTACACACCACTGGTGGGAATACAAAATGGCACAGCCACTCTGGGACACAGTGTGTCACATTCTTAAGACCCTAAACATACAGCCACCATATACGGTTGCATTGTTGGGCATTTGTCCTAGAGAAAGGGAACCTTATGTTCCCAAAGAAACTTTTACACGCATGCTCACAACAGCTTTATGTGCGCTGGCCACAGCCTGCCAACAACCCAAACATCCCTCAGCAGGTGAACGGCTAACCACGCTGGTCCATCTACACCATGAAAAGCGATGTGGTGATAAAACGGAGCACGCTACTGATACGCACGACAACCTGAATAACTCTCCAGGGAGTTGTGAGGAGTGAAAAGCAACTAATCTAAAAAAGCTGCATACTGTATGATCCCACTCATGCGCCGTTCTTAAAATGATGGAATGATTCAAATGGAGAAGAGATTCGTGCGTGGTGTTGGCACCAGAGGGGAAGGGAGAGAAGGAGGTGGGTGTGGCTATGGAAGTGTAATGGGGGCGCCCTTGTGGGATCTGGATCTTGACCGTACCATCCTAGCGGTGAGATCCTCCTACGCTTTGCAAACTGTCACCACTGGGGAAAACTGAGACCAGGATGCACAGGGGCCTTATGTATTCTCGAAACTGCATGCGAATGTATGATCATCTCAACGTGAAGTTCAATTGAAAAGTAAACCTTGTTAAATCTGACTTTGAGATAAACAATGGGCCAATATTGCATTGAACATTCTTAGACTAAAAAATTATCTGTTGTTTATCTCAAAGTCAAATTTACCTAGGAGTTCTGTATTCTCTGTGACAACCCGGCTCCTGGAAAATTCTCCCCAAGGAAGAGTAGACATTGTCCTTTCATTCATTCACTAGACAAATATTTCCTGAGCACTTCTTAGGTGCCTGGCCCTGTTCTAGGCCCCAGGATCCAGCTGTAAACCTCGGCCATCCCTACCCTCGTGAGCTGACTTTGTAGTGGGGGGCGAGAGAGCTGCACAATGAGGTCATTTCATGCAGTGGTTTCACATGGAAAGTGACACAGGATGGGGTAGAGAGAGATGAGGTAGATGTTGGGCAGGGATGTCAGGGAGGGCCTGAGAAGACATCTGCATGGAGACTTGAAGGAAGAGAAGGGGCTGGCTATATAGAAGTTTGAGGGAATAGCAGACTAGACAGATTAAAATAGCATGTGCAAAGGCCCTGTGGTGGGAACAAGCTTGGCCAACTACAGGAGTGTGTGGTAGGAGGGTGGTGGGCAGAAGAGAGTAGCTAGAGATAAGGTTGATGTCCAGTGGCCCTGTGGATCCTCAGTCCTGACCCTTCCACATATATCAGGTCTGGGAGACCCTTTTGAGACAAAAAGGAAGAAATCCCTACCATGGAAGAAATCAAAGACATTTGTGCAAAGCTGCCCCTGCTACAAGTGCCCCAGGTCCTGGCTGCAGGCCTTCCCTCTGCAAAGGCAAGAACCTAGATGTGTGGGGCAGATGTGGGGGGCACGGCAGCCCGAGGGAACCCCTCCAACCCCAATTGCCTGCCCTGGGCAGCACCTTCAGGCTGGGAGGGGCCTGGCTCCTCAGGCCCTCAACATACCACCAAGGACCACTCTATCTGGTCAAATATGCAAGTGGCACTCAGGACAGCAGAGAGGAGCATAGCTGAGCAGGCCTTATCTAGGCCCTGCCCCAGCTGCCAGGGGCTGGTTCTTCTGTCTCCTGACTCATAGGCCTGCCTGCGCCAGGGCAGGAGTGGGAATCCAGCTCCCAGGAGCACCCGTACCAGACGGGGCAGGGCAGGAAGGGACAAGACCAACACCCCTCCATGCGCAAGAGGCTGGGCAGGCACTGGGAGGTGACTTTTCACTCCGGTGGAATTCCATCACCCTGAGCTCACCTCCCTCGGAGCGAGAGGTGCATTCCAGCAGGGGCCAGCCCTGTCCCAGCTGGGCCGCCATCCCCAGGGCTGCCTCTCCTGGGCTTAGTCACCATACTCCTGGCAAGGGCTGGTTGAGGGCCCTGCCTTCCACGAGGCCCCCGAATCCCCAGTGCACTTCACGCTCAGCGTACAGCAAGGCCTCAACGGCCTGGATGGCCAGGTACAATGCCCGTCCCTTGCCCAGGGGACCAGAGCTAGGAAAGAGCGGAGGCCAACTCAGAGCACAGACTGGGATCCTCTGCACCCGGCAGGGGGACGTTTCACATACACTCACTTCCAGGCACCTAGAAGGCCTGGATCCTCCTGGTTCTCCTCCCTCTCCCAGATAGCTCCTCCCTTCCCATGGCCCTCCTGCCCCGGAGCCCGTTTGCCCAGGCTGTGGCTCGGGCTCTCCCACTCTCCTGCTTTAATCCTCCTACCCTGCAATCCTACAAACGCCAGGGCTTCCATTACCCCTGCTGCAGGTGGCTGCCAGGACGCAGCTCCAGCAAATCTCTCTCTAGAGTTGGGATTCAGGTGTTGGTGGCTCTGGGTATCCTGGCCCTGGCCCCCAGTATCTCCCACTCCCATATCCCAAAGTACCCTAATCATGTCCTCTAAAATTGATGTCCTTACCCCCAGGTCCCCATCCCAGTGAGGCACCCCTACACCCCGTACACCCCAAACACACCCCAAGGAGGATCCTGCCTGTTCTGCCTCCTGCTACACACCTCACCCCAGCCCCTGTGGGGTTAGAGACCAGTCATGGTTATGGCTCCTCCACTCTGTCCTCCTCTCTGTCCCAGAGAGGCTTAGAAACCTGCCTGCACACTCCTCACCAAAGCTCCCTCAGACATCTCAGCATAAGAGGAAGTCTTGCTCCTTGGCCTGGCACTCAAGGCCTTGCCCTCTCTGCAGCCCTATCACCCTCATCCCTCACCCTTGGCCATATCTAGACCCCCACACCATGCTTTGCTAGGACTTCATGTTTTTTGTACACACTTGCTTCTGCCTGAACTACTCTCTTCCTTCTCACTGCCTCAGCTTTCTGGAGGACTCCTACTTATCCTTCAAAGCCCTGCTGAGAGGTCCCTTCGTCCCCCTTGCAGTCTCCAGGATTCTCCAGGAGGAAACCACTCCTCCTCTGACTTCTCCTCTGCACCTTCCTGATGGCATTTCTCCTGCACTGTGTCGCCCTGAATCATAACCTTTGCTGCTCTTGCCTGACCCTCTCCCTAGACTGAGCATCTAGTCTCGAGCGAGAGAGTTGTAGGTGTCCATCTCCCCACTGTGCAAAAGGTTGGAAAGATAGGATGCAAAGCCACAAAGCTTCCACCATTGCAAGGTTACAACACAATGCTTCTCCCTCCTAACCAAAGATCCAGGATTCCCACTCCACATGCTGGGATGTTGAAACTAATATTCTGTCATCTCAACCTGAACAGTCTGTGATTTCAACCCCAAACCCTTAAAATGCCAGTAGGGAAAACTATGATTCTAAAATCACCTCCCTAATAGGTGTTTGCACCCTCCCTGCTATTTTCTGACCTGACCCTTATGATTCACCCCTGAATGAGACAATGAGGGAACAGGGAAGCCTGGCCATTGGCAGAGGTGCCTCCACCTCCCTCTGCCCAGGACCTGGACTTGCCTGTGAGGACCCAAGCTAGAGACCTGTCCCGAAGCCTGTATTCTCCCTCCTCTGCCTGGTGAGTGGGTGGGCTCCCCTGCGGCCCTGGGGGCTCCCCTCATCGGGTCTGCAGGAGGCACGTGGTGCACCCCCTCCTTCACTTCCCCTGCCCTCTTTTCTTTCTCGCCAGCTACCAACAAGCCCCAGAGCCTGTGGTCAGGTTGAGTCTTGTCTCCCCGTGGCAGGAGTGAGGAAGCGGGTGGTAAACACGTCTGTGAGCTTTTAGGATGCTCAGCCAGGAGCAGCCGTGGGCAGCCTCAGGGCTTCAAATAAATGTCACACTGCAGAAGCTGACTGTCACCTGGCCATTAGAATAAAGACAGGGTCATAGACCCAAGTGATAGATCAGGACACAGAGGACCAAAGAGGGGATGGAGCCCTGGCATCTGGTGACTTCCTTGCTCCCACCCATGTGGATCCACATCTGGGCTGAACTGTGAGGCCACTGACCTGAGTCCCTGAGTGTCCGCTGTGCCTCCTTTTCCTCCTTCACTCACAAAGAGGTGGCACTGGTGGCCACCATCCCCATACACACTGAGGTATCCCGGTTCCACCTCTTGGCTCAGGAAAACACTTAGTGCAAGTCCAGTTGCTTTTCCAGGAAGCCACCCCCAGTCCTCCCTAATCAGAGAGGAGCTGGGCAGCCAGAGGATGTGTGTCCCTCTGCTGGTCTCCCTGAGCTGGGAGGACTATTTCTGCTCAGAAACTCCAGGTCAGACGAGCCTGCTCTCTATCCAGGCCTCTCAGCTGACCCAGCTCGGGGTCTCCCTCTGCCTAATAAGGGTCTGTCTCTGTGACTTTTGCACTTCTGCTGCAGAACCACCAGTGGCTCCCCAGTGACTACAGATGCTCACCTGCTCACCCATCCATGCTTATAGAGTCTCTAGAGTGCAGTCCAGAGTGCACATGGGACCCAGACCCCAGGTTCCTGTCCTGAGCCAGCTTTCAGTCTACATAGAGAAGAAGGCCACAGAACAAGGCACCCTCCCCAAAGTCTAGGAAGTGAAAGGGAAGCTTCTCCGAGGAGAGGCCATCATGGCTGAAACTTGGATGGTAAGGAGAAGGCAGCCACAGGGCGATCTGGGTACAGACACAAGGCTCTGCTTCCTTATGTGAGCCTGCCGGGTCACCCCAGCTGTGGTTACTCTTCCAGGGACCCCGAGACCAGCCAGAGTGGGGCCCTGACCTGGCCCCAGGCTCCATCTCTGCGCCTTGGTCCACTCCCTTGCCATCAGACCTGGGTTCCTTCACCTGTCTTCTCTGCCAAATTTCATTCACCTTTTGGGGTCCATGTCCTCCAGGAAACCCAATGAGGACAGGCCAATGACCTCTGACAGCTCCGGTGTCTGTGTCACCACCCACAGGTGACAGGCTTGGCAACACTACTGTGTGGCAGCAGGTGTCTCAGGCCTGGTGCTGCAGGTGGCTTATGGGACACCACCTCACCCACCCTGAACCTGACTCATCACAGGCCGCCTGTTACTCTCTCCTCTAATTCTTACCAAGGTCCAACCAGGCCGTTACAAATGAGGAAACGGAGACTGAGAGAGGACAGCCACTTGTCTTCCTTTTGTCTGCCTTCAGGGTTTGAGAGCAGGAGGTCCCTTAAGGGCAGGAGGGAGTCTGTAACCTGTGTCCTGCAGAGTGGTCTGACCACAGAAACATGGAGGAAGGAGCCAGTGAGAACCTGCGGGAATGTGCCGCCATGGGCAGGAGCTCCCAGCCTAGGATGGGATAGCAGGGCCCTATAATCCACCCCTGGACATCATCTGGAGCAGGACAGGTGAGTGACTCACCATGGCCACCTGGAAGGTTCTGAGGAGAGGAGGGAGGACAGCCTGCTTGGCCCCTCCCAAGGATGAGCGTTCACATCTGTCCCTCTTTCCATCTCACTGAGTAACATCCAACTTGTCTTAATGGAGGCTCAGTTATCCAACCTCCCCAGTACCTGACAAGCTTCACACCACACACAAATCCTGACCAGTGGCAGAGTGACGCCAGAGTCAAGCAGAGCAAGGCTAGGGGTGGAGCCCTGTGGTTCACCCCCAAACACCCAGCACCAGAGGTTACAAGCAAGCTGTTCGGCAGTCTCTCTGCAGAGCCGCCCGGCTGCCCGCCCTGGCTGCCTACCTTTCGGCCTGCCTCGTTATTGTGTAAGTTCATGAGAGTCCGGGCATTCTGCTTGATCTCCCGGGCATCCACAAAGACCTTGGCGAAGCCGATGCCGTAGCGGATGTCGGCAGAGCAGCCACCCCACTTCCAGCCCTCGTCCCGGTGGTACTGGCCTTGCTTCTCCTTGTCGCAGCCGCAGTCACTGAGGTTACCCTGGGTACAGGCAGCTGTGATGGCATGGGCCACGCCGGCGGCAATGATGGCGTAGGTAAAGGCAGCCTCCCGGCTCCCTGGGAGGAGGAGAGAGGAGAGGAAAGTCTGGGTCAGGCCCTGGGCATCAGGGAGGAGACTGGGCCTCTCTGCCAAGGGTGGTTGAGCTCAATACAATGGCTCCCTAGGGCTTAACTGATCCCCCATTCCTGACTTCCAACAAACCTCCCTCTCGGGGTGACGACCTGTGCACCCCCATGAGGCATATACCCATTTGATCCCCACTCCCTTGAGGAATTGGCTAGGTAGTGGAGGAGCAAGGCTCGTGGGCTGGTTGTCCAGGCACCATTAGGACAGATGGAGGGACCCCCACCCCCCACGGCCTGTCCACTCCCCACTGCCCCGAGGTCACTCGGCATGACCACGTGAAGCAGCATCGCGTCTGCAGAGTGAACGTGCTTTGGAGCCAGAGGCCTGAGTTTACAGCCTGGGAACATCAATTCCTGGCTCTGTGACTTTTGGCCACAGACGACCTCTCCCTGAGCTTCAGTCTCTGGGGCTGTAAGATAGAGATGTACCAACAGCACCCTCCCCATGCCAGCGGTGGGAAAGCAGAAGAGTCCATCAAAGTGCTCAGCCCCGTGCTTGGCTCCCGTACTGCCACCGCCTGACACCATAGCTCTTGTTCTCATGGCCACTGTTGTTCCTGCTATGTGTCACCTATTCTAGATGTCCATCCTCTCTCTTGCTCTGTGGCTCCCTCATGAGACTGTGAGCACCCTCAGTGGGTGTGAAGGGGTCCTAAACAGCTGGGGTGGAGGAGGCAGAACCCTGGGCAGGAGTCACTTGTGCAAAGACAGTGCTGCCGCCTAGGCCCTGAGCTTCTCTGGGCCTCAGTCCCCCACCTGCAAAATAGGTTCAAGAGCAGTGTCTGCTTCCCAGGGTGAAGACTGACCAAGGCCATCTATGGGAAGTCCTACACGCGGTAGGGGCCTTAAGCAGGCACTCTGTAGGCTACTCTCACGGTCAGGTTGAGTCTCAGGGATGGCACCTGGGGTCGAGGCCCCTTAGATTGTAGGCAAAATGAGGGGAGGGGAAGGTGTTTCAGGATGCTGGGATGCAGATGGCTGAAGCAGTGGGTGATGAGGTGGATGAGGTGACCTCCAAGTCGCTGAGCCCCAGATCATTCTGATCCACCACCTCCTCTTCCTCCTGTGGCCTTCGGCCAGGCTGCTAAGAAACAACCAACCTGGCTCCGTGCCTGTAGCTCAGAGGCTAGGGCACCAGCCACATACACTGGAGCTGGTGGGTTCGAATCCAGCACGGGCCTGCCAAACAACAATGACAACTACAACCAAAAAAAAAAAAAAAGCCGGGTGTTGTGGCGGGCACCTGTAGTCCCAGCTACTCAGGAGGCTGAGGCAAGAGAATCACCTGAGCCCAAGAGATGGAGGTTGCTGTGAGCTGTGACTGCACAGCACTCTACTGAGGGCCACATAGTGAGACGACGGTCTCAAAAAAGAAAGAAAATAAAATAACAAAGAAACAATCTGTGCCCCAGTCCCACGGCTGCTCTCTGACTTGCAGGACGTAGGCCTGTGCCCAGGCTGGCTTTGCTCTGGTGTCCCATGCCATCCCCCCAAGGCCGCCCTGCTCACATGGACATTGGAGGCAGACGCTTAAGCTGTAATCCCAGTTTTGCCATTTACTGACTATGCCTTGAGTGAGTTCCTTCCCCATTTAGAACCTTAGTTTCCTTGTTTACCTGTAGGAGCTGCTGAGAAGGTGCAGGAAAGGGGCCTATGAAATGCAGAAACATGTAGCCCAGAGCCCTTCTTAGCACACCTGGGAGTGGATGCTGAGGGGGGTGCTGCCTCCGCCCTCTCACCCCAACTCTGGGGATTTAGAAAACGAAGAGTTTGATTACTTGGGCACCTGCTGGGTTCCCAGCTTTCTGCATTTGTCTTCTACTTGGTATGAGGAACCATATCTGGGTACCATGTGTCCACCGAGGGCCTGGCACAAAGCAGGGACAGGAGATCATGGACTGCACTGCACAGGTGCCCCTGCTGGTCTGGACATAAAGCCCAGCAATGCCTTTATTATATGCAATCAAGATGTGTTGTGTGACATCTACTGAAGCTGGGCTGGCCACATGCTAAAGACAGAATCGACAGCAGGGAACAGGAATGGGGTGTGGGCATCCTTATGCTGCTGGGCTCTGCAAAGGAGGGGACAGAACACCATACTTCAAACACCACTAAGGCAAGACATTGGAAAAGAGCTAGGAGTTGATGGATAGCCCCCAAGGAAAAGGCAGATGAGGAAACTCTGCACTCCAATCCTCCAGCAAAACTAGACTCTGAGCAAGCAGGCCTGTCTTAGCCAGAGCAGGAGCTGGTGGGCTGGGGAGGGGGAATTTGGGATCTGCAGGAATGGCTACATTCCTGCCTTTACACAGATTTGAGGTTCATCCCAAAGTTCATCCCCTCGCATGCTCCAAGGGCTCCAAGGCAAGTGGGAAGACTTACCCCAGTCTAGTGATTCCAGAGACCCCCAGAGGAGGAGAGACAGGGTCCCCTACCCTGGGTATGAGCTAGAATGCCAGAGTATCAAATGCACAAGAAACCAAAACACTGGGGAAGCAACATCAGGCTAGGTCCTCAAGAACGTCAGCAAAGAGAATACCCAGCTGGAGAGCAGGAGTTGGGGGAGTCTCTGTTCCATTGCTTTCCAGCTGTGTGACCTTGGGTGAATCACATAACATCTCTGTGCTCCAGTTCCTCCACTGTAAAATGAGGTGATAACAGTGCCCACCTTATTAGGGTGGTTGGGAGGACTAGAAAGAACTAACAATGGTAAACAACTTAGCAAAGAGCTTGGCATGAGAAAGTGGCCCCAAATGCTAGAGTTTCACCATTTTCTATTGATGACAGTGGTAACAGTTTCTCACAGGAGGGCTCAGAAGTAAGGAGCAGAGGTCTCCCTTTGTCTTTACGGACAGCTGAAGAAACTGAAGCCAAGAGGAAAGGTCATAGTTGGCCAGGACACCTAGCTGGTGGGCAGCAGAGCTGCGCTGCAGACCTGGCCTCTGGGTACCCTATATAGACCCAGGATTGAACGACTCCAGGGTATAGCAGGCAGTCACCACTGGCAGCTGCAGCAGCTGGAAGGTGACTGTGAATGGAGTATGCAGGGTGAGCAGGGGCGGGGCGTGGCCTGTGCTTTCTGTGAGCAGGGCTGAGGCCAGGGTGGGCGACTGCTAGCTCAACACTCCCGGTAATCATTTTGTGTTCCCCCTGCTCTACCCCTAGGCAGGTGACTGTCCCCATGTCTCTCTGAATCCTCTGAATAGCACATGACCATCCAGATGGTGCAGACTGGGTAATTGGCTCCAGACCTGTTCCTAACACCCCCCCCCCCCAATCCTTCTCACCTCCCCCCCCGGGGCAGGGAGGGCTGCTGTACCCTGGGACTCATTAACTTCCCCAAGTTCCAGGCAGACCCGGGCTACTTGAAGTCTTGTCAGGTTCCATGGCCTTCCCCTCAGTACCCACTGCTTCCAAGAAGTGAAGGCTGCAACCACAGAGCTGAGAAACAAGGGGCTGTCAATCTTGGCTTTAGGGCTCTCGGAGACCCAGGTGAGTAGCACCTACCCCATAAGTATGGGATGATAAAGTCCAACTCTTTGGGACTCTGAGGAATTTCTATTGACCCTTGCCATTAAGGACCCTTGGCCCTGCCAAATAACATTAAAGAGGGACCATCCAATCCCCACCCCTCACTGACCACTAGGAAACTGCCCTGGGCTTCTGCTGGCTGTGTGGCTTCTGAGAAATGGGAACAGAACAGCATGCATGCCTCTGAGTGAACGGACTCACGGAATGAGGTGTTGGTGCTGAGCACAGTGCCTGGACATACTCAGTGTTCAGCAAACATCAGCTGCTGCCACTGCTATTACACGACTCTCACTGGGTTCCATTCCAGCCTCAGCCATCATGCTCCACATACTCCACCAGGTCCCAAAGGACAAGGCAGCCCAAGGCAGAGGCAAGTATGTGGGGCTGTTCCTGTGTCTGGTCTGCCCAGCCAAACTTTGGGTTCATAAGGTGGCAGGGGCCATGTCTGTCTTGCTCCCTGCCTCCAAGGCCCTCCGTAACGTGTAAGGGATGAGCCAGATCTGAGCCCCAGTTTCAACCCTGCTAGGAGCTGCATAACCTTGGAAAAGACACTGAGCCTCTCTGAGCCTCTGTTTCCTCATAGGTTAATAGCACCCACCCTATAGGAAGCAGTAGCTGTCACCTGGCACCTAGCAGATGCTGAACTAAAGGGCAGTGTGTGTTATGACTATTGTAACCCATGACATTATGGGCACTGTTGGCAGGTACAGTGAGTCCTTTTTAGTCTTCCCCGTGGCCCTATTGCTACCTGCCACTGTTCTTTTTATTTTTAGAGGCAGAGTCTCACGATGTTGCCCAGTTTGGAATGACGCAGTGGCACGACCATCACTCACTGTAGCCTCAAACTCCCAGGCTCAGGAGACACCCCTGCCTCAGCCTCCCAAGTACGCTGGGACTACAGGCACCTGCCACCACGCTGGCTGCTTCCTGTCATCTTTGACTCATCTGTCTGTTTATTGTCTGTTTGTGTAGCAGCCCCATTGCCCATCCCTCCTGCACCTCTGCAATATAATTTCCCTGAAGACAAGCACTTAGTCGTGGTCCTCACTGTCGCTTCAGGGCCTGGTGCATTCTAAGTACTTAGTAAACATCAGCAGAATGAATAAATAAATGAAAGAACGCTCCCAACAGTGGCCAGCAAGCATGAATTCTTTGCTGAGTGCTTTTATTTGCCAGTCTTAGTGCTAGGTACTTTAGAAGAGGATCCTTATCTATTCCTTAGGAAAATAACACCTCAAGGGAGATAATAACAGCATCCCTATTTTGCAGATGAAGAAACTGAGGCTCAGAGAGGACCTGACCACGCAGGTGTGATGAACTCTGGCCCCTGACGGCCCATCTCCCGGCCATTTAGCTGGATAATATGCCCCATGGAGTTAGCCTGTGGGTTGGGGATTTTTTTCAGGGGGCGATGGTAAAGGGTAGAGAGGAAGGAACTTTTGTTGAGCACCTACTGTGCTCGGCTCACTGGGCAGTATATTGCAAAATCCCCAGTGGTAAATGCCATTCTCCACAATTTCATAGCTGAGGAAATGAAAGCTCTGAAAATGGAAGTGATTTACCATGAAATTAAATTAAAGTGATTTACCCACCTAGAAACCAGCCAGAACTGAATTCAAGGCCCAAATTGGGCAATGTCCTTCCTCAGCCCTACCCCACCTCCCTTCCTTGGACCCCCAGTGCACCGGAAGCCCCCTCGTGAGAGAAAGATTCCTCTGGCATCATGAATTGGTTCTTGCATTTATTTCTGTCAAGAGTTAGCACTTGGTTGTCACCAGATAAAATTGATCAGTAAGTGGTGTGGCAGACCCATTCAAATCAGAGGGCTGGCTAATTCGAGGACAAGGTTTGGTGGTGGAAAGTAGAAAAGAATCCCGAATTAAAAAATCTCAGATGCTTAGGTTAAGGGTTGTCTTAGACTCCATCCATCCACACCTTCCTCACTTTCCCCAGGTGGGTGGGGAAAGTGAGGCTCGGAGTGGTGAGGAGCTTTGCCCAGGAAGAGCCAGATGCAAACCCAAGGTCACATGCTGTCCTCAACCTCTCCGGAGGACTCCCCTGGACCCTAACCACACTCACTGAGAATGTCCTTCTCTCAGCTGCCTGGGGAAGCCCCGCCAGTTGGGAAATTTCTTTTTTTTTTTTTAATTTTTATTTTTTTAATTGTTAAATCATAGCTGTGTACATTAGTGCAATCACCTGTACCCATTCTAAGATGCACCATAGGGAAATTTCTTAAATGCCATCTCTTTTGCCTCTCAGAAGATACCTGCAAGGGGGTTTCCAAAACCACTGTTTCATTGCTGCAGAGAAGGAATGAGATGATACGCCTAAGGGCACATAGTTAATAAAAGGCATAGCAAACTCTTACATGATGCCTGCTATTTACCAGGCTCTCTTCTAAGCAATCAACTTAATCTTGGCAACAGTGCCATGAGGCGTGGATTGTTATCTCCATTTTACAGATGTGGACACTGAGACCCAGAGACACAACGTAAACTGTGGGGATTTACACTCAGCCAGGTTCCAAGGTCTGATGACTCTCCTGCTGTGACAGTCCTACTCACTCCTGCCAACACTCACCCCCAGATATTCCACATGAACCCAGTGAGGAGGCACTGGGCTTGGCCATCACTGACTATACAGGGACAGACTCACCCCCCTCTCTGGTGGTGGGGACAGTCTTCTCTGAAAAGCTTGTCTCTCCCCACTGCCCAAGAGCAGAGGAAGCTGCATCAAATCCTGCCCTCCCTCCACTTCCTTCACCAAGCCATCCATTCCTTCACTGGACAGGTATTTCCTCAGCACCTACTATGTGCCAGGCACTGTGCTAGGGGCTGGAGAAACTGAGATGACATGCCTTTGCCTTCATGGCAGCAAGATCTTATCACTCGGTGCCAATCAAGAACCTCAGAGAATGTTAAAACAGGGCAGTGATGCAGACAGAGGCATCTGGGGCAGGGATTTCTAAGCAGGAAAGACATGAGGCTCTCTGGGAGGACAGACAGCTCCAGGCCAAGGGGCAGCCAGAGTGATGGCTGCAGAGGTGGTGCAGCCAGCGGTGGCAGGAGCAGGTGAGCCAGAGGAACGTGGGAGAAAGGGAGGCTATGGAGCAGGGCAGTGGTGGGTCCTGCCCAGCTCACAGCATCCTCTCTCCAGAATCAGAGAACAGACCCCTAAAGTTATAGACATAAAGCCCAGGGGTCCCTCCTACAATGGTAGGTTCAAGGAGGATGGGAGACTTGCCCAACATCACCAGTGACTCAGCAAGACCAGAGGATTGAACCACAGTCTCCTGGCTCCCAATATGGGGTTTCCACCTTTACCACCACCACCTCCTTAAACTCTGAATCCATCCACATCTCCAGGAAGAGTCTCCACCCACAGACCCAGGGAACAGCCTCACTGGGACATCCCAGGTGATTTCAGCTCAGAATAAGATGAGCCTCTCAGTCCTTCCTCTCTTCTTATTCAGTTGGGTGACTGAGCAAGGTCTCTGTCTCCCCTGGTCTCAGCTTCCCCATCTGTGAAATGGGAACCTTATCATCAAGTTGCCATGAAAGTTAAATGTGTTAAGAGCCCTTGGAGGTGCTGAATAAAGAACAGTGAGTGTTATCATGGGGATGGAAATGGGGGGCCCAGCTGACGCCCCCCCATGGTTTCAGCTCCACAATGGTCCTGGCAGGTACAGAGGAAATAAACTGATGTCCAAGCCTGCCTGAAAGATTCCATTCCACCGCCCTGTGTAGCCACTGTAAATGGTTTGCACCGGAATATTATCTGGGTGTATTTACGGTATCTTACTGGAAACCACAAAGTGCATTGTATCTTTTTTTTCTTTTGCTATTTAAAGCCAATGGGTCAGAGAGCAAGCAATCTGCAGTGACACACCCTGAAATATATGATGATTTGGAAAATACACAGATGGAAAAAGGTTGCTCTTGCCAGCCTGGTGGCATGGCAGCTCACAGCCCCTCTGGACTCAGAATGCCACATGGGCTGTCTCTGTCCAGAGGAACCAGGAAGCCTCTCAATGAGGCTGGAAGATTTGGGAGTGCAGGGAGCCTGTGTCTGGGCTGAGCCTGATAAGGAAACAGGCCCCCAGCCATGGAGACTGGAGGGCCAAATGCAGCCTCCACCTTTCCCTCCACTCAATGGTCTCTATTCCCACTGAACAAGGCCAGAGCACTTGGCTGACCGTCTGACAGTGGTCAAAGACAGCTCCTTCCTGACTCAGGCCTTTGCATAGGCTGTTCCCTCAGCTTGGAAATACCCTTCCTTCCCACCCCCACCCTCTGAGGAGTAGTCAGGGTTTCAAAGCAGAGCCCTAAAGGCCACTAAACGTGGAGCCACATCCTGGCCCCTCTTTCCAGCAGCAAGACCTTGGATGTGTCAATTTACCTCTTTAGGCCTCAGTTTCCTCATTTGTAAAGTGGGAAATAACAAACACTCCTTCTGCAGAATAATAAAATATCTACCTCTAATGTTGTTTATAGAGGATTAAATCAACCAGCGTGTATGAGAGACTCCGGCCATGCCCAGTAAGCTGTAAGCACTATTGGTCAGGACCACATCCATCAAGCCAGGGGTCCCAAGCCCCCTCCTCTGAGGGTCTGCCTCATATCTCTTCCCTCTATTTGAAGCCCAGCACCTTATCCATCCTTATTTTGTATTGAAATGGATTATCAGTGGAGACTCGGATTACTTATCTGTGAAGCCTCAATGGTTGAATGAATGTATGGATGGATGTGGGTGTGAAAGCAAGTGAGTGTGTGTGTGTGTCTGTCTGTCTACCATATGAAAGCTGGAAAGAGAACGTTATAACAAAAGACTCATCTCAAAGAATAGCGTCAGGAGAGCTAAAACCCAGGATGAACTGAGGCTTGCAAAAAAAATGCAAACGAGACAAAAAGTCCTTTGTTAGCTGTGTTCGAAGCAAGAATAGGGAAAGGATAGGTCTTTGCTTGGGCAAGATGGTGTATTGTTAAGAAATGGCAGAGAGAAAGTGGAGCTGGCCCGCCCCTTGCTTCTGTCCCTGTCTGTGGAAGGGTCTTCAAGCCCACCCTTCCAAGCATTGATCAGCCCACAAGACATGGACTCTGAGATGTGCTCACAGCTCAAGATGGCCACAGAGATGGAACTCTGAGCCCAGTCACCTAGGGAGAGGAGGCAGATGCTCAAGAGACTGCGCGAGAGAAGTGTTGACAAATTTGATGGAAGCAGAGCCCAAAAATGCATCAAAGTTTCCCGGTTTGCAGACAGAGAAGGGTGGATTCCAGGGGCTCAATCCTAGATCATCTGTGCCCATCCCTGGAAAAATTCTGGCAGGGGGGTACCAAACAGGAGGTTGCAAAGCATGTGGAAAAGAATGCAGCCATCCCCAGGAGCATAGGTCAGGAAGTCACCATTTCTTTGTCCATGATAATGCTGGAGACATAGCACATTTTTAAGTGTGCGAAGAATTTGCCTATCTTCCTACATCCTGTCTTTCCCCTGATTAAATCCCTCAAACAAATCCCTGCCAAGCAAACCCCCTGAGTCTGGTGCCCAAAACTCTGCAGATCTCTTGGCCCCACCTCTTTCCCCATCGTTGCCTGCCCTTCCTACCCCACACCCTAGAGTCTCCTGTGCCAAGCTGCCCCAGGTCCCCAGGACTTCTGCAATGCCTTTCCTGTTTCCCCTCCTGAGCTGTGGACAGTCCCTACTGCAGGTAACGCTGCCGGCAGCTTCTGAGCTCATCCTCCCAGGGTCTCTCCTCTTCCACCAGGCCCCAGAGCACATTTCTGTCCCTGTTTGTCCCGTCAGACATTGAGCACCCCAGGCATAGCCTCCAGCCAAATCATCTACAATTCACCACCATTTACTCTGCAGAGAGTCTAATAAATACCTTTGGGATGGGGATGTGAATAAATGGGTGAGCATTTACACAAGTTTAATCAAATACACCAGGAAAAAATAAAATGCTACTTCCTTACGTTTTGTATTCGTATTCTTCATTCTACACAGTGCAGCACTGTACGCACCCTGTGTTATACACTGTGTGGACTGTTCTCCTGCACTGGTACAGAACCAGGTATTCTGAGTTTTATTCATGATTGAAGGGACTTTTAAGGATAAGGTGGACTAGACTAGATTTCACTGTCTGTGTCAATGTCAGAGCTAGGATGTGCCTCTTCTGTACCCTTGGGGAGAGATACTGATGTTGAGGGAGGGGTGTGTGTGTGTGTGTGGGGGGGTGGATACACTTTTTGGTGGATTCCAGGTTGGCCCCCAAACCACATTTTGAGGACAGTCGATCTGTGGAGGTCTCCAGAGAGGGGTTTCCTAGTGAAGATGCCCTGAAGAGCAGCTCCACAGGATGATCAGTGAGTCTAAGGTTGGAAAAGAGCGGATCCTCAGTGTAAAGCCTCCTCCAGCTGCTTTCCTGTCTGCAGGACTTTTCAGAGCCTTTAACATGCATACTGACCGTCTAGGAGAGGGAGAGTAACATGCTGAGACCCCCATGTTATCCTTTGGGGAATGGTCCTTTTCTCCCCAGAGCAGCTGGCAGAGGGGGTGGGATGTAGAGTGGGAACAGGATTCTGCTGAACAGACCCTGGGCACAGCCCCTCTGCGTCCTGCAGGGATCCTTCCCAGGCCTTGGGGAGTCAACATTTTTATTCCATCTGAAGCCAACACAAAGGGAGAAGAGCTAACAGAACAGTTGATCAAATCAACATTCACGAAGATTTTGACAAGTGGGATCATTGAAAGGAAACATGCAGACATGAATGCTCCGTCTTGTGTTTGGGTCAGTCTTGTACGTGCTCACAGGACAGAGGACACAGCACTTCCTGGTGTTTGGAGGGCAAACGAGAGCAGGCCTGTGCTCCATGGCTCAGAGCAACTCTGGATGCATGAGGGAGTGAGGAGCTGGACCGTCGGGGGCCTGCTCTTCCTCACGGCTTCCATGAGGGCCTACATGCTCAGCTCTGGGCCAGGCACTGGGGCCTGGAAGAAGACAATCATCAGGTCCAGGTTCCATGAACCCTCTTGATTGAGGACAAGACTAATGTTGGACATATTCTTGCAAAAGTAAGCAAAGTCACTTTCCAAAGTTGTTGAGAACCTTAAGGACAATAGCACAGGGAGCCATGCTGGGGCAGGGGGAAGGGATGTAGCTCGTGGGATGATCAAGAAAGCCCTCCTGGAGGAGGGGTCCCTAGTAGATATCGACATACTGCCAGAGAGGACAGCACCACCACTCAGATGTTCTTCCACATGCCCTTCTCTCCATCCCCAGCCCCAGAGATGAGTTGGGACATGGTGTCCCCATACGCACTAAGCCCTCCATGTGCCAGACACTATGTCAAAAGCCTCTGCTCCCTCCCAAGGGCTCCTTCTGATACAGTAACACAACTACAATTTGTGAACCACTTTCTGGGTGCCGGGCATGGTTCTGAGTGGAATAAGTATTTGCCTCCTCCCACTGCCTATGAGACAGGTGCCAGTATCACTCCCATTTGGTAAAGGTCCACAGCCAATGGCCAAGCAGAAGGGTTTGGGCCTAAAACAGTAGACAGCACACATGAGCAGATAATACAGCAAGCTGGGGGGCAGGCTGGCACAGGAGGTCTGCTCTGGACAGGGGGTAAGGGAGGCTTCTCTGACAGGGTGACAGGTGAGCAGGTGTAAGGATGAGGGATCTAGGTAACCTGACACCTGGGGAAGAGCATCAAGGCAGCAGGAACACAGGGGAAAGACTTTGCAGAGGTCCATAAAAGAGGAGAAGACCATTCTGAATTTCATTCCAAGGGCAGTGGGAAACCACAGCAGGGTATGTAGTAGGCACCATGCTCACAGTGACACTGGGAAGATGCTATGCCGGATGGCTGCGGGGTTGGAGGGATCAAGAGAGGAGGTGGGGTACGTTGGGAGCTTAATGTCCTAGGCAACAACTCTGAAGATGGAGGCTTGAACCAGGAGGTGGTTGTGGAGGTGCTGAGAAGTGGATGGATGTAGGGATAGATTTTGGAAGCAGAGTCAAAATAGTGCGCTGAGATTAGTAATCAGACCCATAGCTTCCACTGCACCAAGAATAAAACCTAGAGCATGCACCTCCAAATCCTATGACATGGGCACACAAGGAGGAAGGGACATCCTCCAATGGCCCCAACCTACCATGTGCCAGGGTCTAACATCCTGTACTATAGAATGCCACTGGCACCTAGCAAAGTGAGCTCTGTGACTCCCCCATTCTGCAGATGTGCAGACTGAAGTTAGAAAGGTGAAGGACTCTGTGAGAGTCACCAGCAAGGTAGGGAGATGGTTGGGCTGGAAACCAGGCCATGTGACTCCAATTCCGGTGGATGCTTGGCCATCCCACAGCCTGCAACAAGACAGGAGGATCTCACCCAACAGCCTTGAGAATCTCAGACCTGGCATCCCACACAAACAGAAGAATACCTCCAACAACAGGGAGCTCACTACCCATCTCAGCCCCGCCACAAAACAGCCACATGACTTTGGTCAAACTCTGCCACATCCATAACCTCCCCTTTCACCTGAAGTGCCTGGACTTGGCCTCAGTTACTAGCATCAAAGGGGGCCCTGCCTGCTGCATGCCTATTGCCTTCTCCTCAGATCTATGCTGGAAAACTGGAACATTCCGAGGGGAGACAGAGCTGCTGAGCACAGGCAGGGCTGGGGACCTGACTGGAGAGGAGGGAGGCGGGGTGGGAGGCAAGCCTTTGGGTCTCAGCATAGGACCAAGAACCCTTCCTTCTCAGCCCCATGTGTTAGCGGCTCTTGTGACCACTCTGACTAAAAGGCTACATTTCCCAGCTTCCCTTGCAGCTAGGTAGCTGTTTGACCAGGTCCTGGCCCATGAGTTGGCAGCAAAAGTATGGGGTGAAGCTTCTGGGAAGTCTCTTCAAAGGCAGGGGGTTGGTCCTGTTTGAATTCTGAACTTGTTGGCCAGAGTTCCCAAAGCCAAAGGTCATGCATACCCCTGATGCCCACCCCTACGAGGCAGTCCTTGTTAGCTGGAGTGAGAGCACTGATCAGGAGCCCAGTAACCCTAAATGTGGGGTAGGGCACCTGCTTCCATGGAGGAAACCAAAGCTTGGAGGGGAAGCAACATCTTAGACCGATGGGGTCTCACGTTGACTTATCTCTCTCTGCCTCTTGCCACTGGCCCCATGGCCACACCCTAGAAGCCCAGGCAGGAGAACCCTTTCCTAACTGGCCTGTGGGCTGTGGCTGCCCTTTATATTGGCAGCTCACTTCTGAAACAGCTTTCCATGGCCATCAGTGAGGCCCAAGCCACAGACACCTCTTTCCTGAAGACCCACCGGACACCTCTCTGCAGTTCATTCTCTCAAGTTCAATATCACAGCTGCCACAGTGATAATGCAAAATCCCAAAGGCTACATTTCCCAGCTTCCCTTGCAGTGCGGAAACAGTTACCCTTTCCTTGCAGGGGCTCTCCGCTCATGCTTCCTGACCTGGCCCAACAGAGGCTGGACTGAACAGCTCCTGCTCCCTGGGCCTTCCTCTGCACCCTTCTCCCCTGTACTCCGATCACACCGGCCCCTAACCCTGCTGTTCCTCAGGCTTCCCACAAAGCCCCTTCCTGCCTCAGGGACTTTGCACTTACTGCTCCCTTTACCTGGCCTGCTCTTCCACTGGGCATGCCAGAGTTCATCTCCCTCACAAATCCAGAAGTCTTTTCTGGCCACAAGTGTGGGAATAGCAGCCTCCAGCCACAGTTGTCACCATTAGCGTGGACCAGGATTGGGTGAATGTGTGAATGAATCAAAGCATGGCATTACATTCACAAATGTGAATGAATTGAGTTTGTATGCAGCCCTTAATGGACCTTCCAGAATTCCTATTAGGTTGAATCATACGATGCTGCCTTTTTTGTTGCTAAGAAATCATTGCACAGCATTAATTTTGTAGGTTCCACCTACCCTCTGGCAGTCATGGCCATGCTCAAAACCTTCCAACAGCTTCCACCACCCAGAAAGTCAACCCTCTGAGATTGACCCCACACATTTCCTGGCTCCAGCTCCCACTCCCTTCTGGGCCTGCAGACCAGTTGCCCTAGCATTGCTATCTCACAGGTTTTCTGGGGCTCCTCTCTATGCTGGAATCCCCATGGCCGCCTCCGCATGCCCAAGCCCAATGGAATGCCCCTTGCCACTGGCCTCTGTTCCTCCCTGGTTTAAACTGATGGCGCTCCTTCTCTCCAGCCTGCAGTCAAGGATGGCCAGTGGGGGCTGCTCAACAGCATGAAGCAGCCCAGATCCTGCCTCTGAGAGTACTGTTCCCATACCAGCCCACAAACTGACTTCTCCAAGAGTACAGCTGGTGCTGGCACGAACTCAGGCCTGGGAGACCACGCCATTAAATTTGCGGACTCTGGACAAGTCCCCTCTGAGCCTCAGTTTCCTCATCTGTAAGATCTTCTACATCAGTCAAGCTATAAGTTTAAAATAATTCCTAGGCCTGGGCCCCAGGACTGGGCTGTATATGTGTGTGTGTGTGTGTGTGTGTGTGTGTGTGTGTGTGTGTGTGTGTGTATGGGTTGTGGGGGCGGGGAAGAAAGAGAGAGACACAGAGAGACATTTGAGTAGGAGAGAGCAGAAAAACTACAGGTGACAAGCTGGGAGAAGCTCACAAGACAGGGTTTAGCACCTAAACCAGAGTGCAGTGGTGCCATCTCACTGCAGGAACTGGGCAGTCCTATCCTCCATCTGGGACTCAGTTTTCCACCTGACAAGTAAGGCTCTAGACAAGGGGAGAAGGGCAGATGGTGTAAGGTGAACTTCTGCACAGCAAAGACTCCCTGAACAGGTAGGCCTGTGGAAAGGGGTTCTGAAAGGGAGACACCAGTCTCTCTGCCAACTTCACCCTGAGCCTAGGGTCCTGTTCCGTAGGTTGCTCAGGTGAGAGTCAGCAGGTGCCTACAGAATACAGCGATGGACCAGGCCTGCTGCAGGGCTGGGATGAGGCTGTCCTTCCCTCTCAGAGGAAGGGGGAAAAAAGCACCCCGTAATGAGCTCGGGACTGAAGCCCCTGCCTGAGTGAAGATGATGCTCCAAACAAGTTAGGAACAGACTTAGACCTCAGAGCTTGGCAGATGAGAAGCAGCTCAGAGGTGAGAGAGGACTTTCCCTGGCATGATCCAGGATGCTCCAGAAGAACTGTGCAGGGCCAGGGGGTGGGCTGTGGAAAGGAGCTAAGGCAAAAGGAATGTGTGGTGCTCAGGCCCCAAAGCAGGAACCAGGGTGGTGCGTTTGGGGAAAGGACTAGGCTGAGTGGTCAGGGAGAACAGGGCAGATGGGTGTAGAAGTCAGCATCAGCCAGAGAGCACTGAGGGATTTCTTTCTGAGGGGAGGACACCTCCAGAGGGTTTTAATTAGGGTAATGACATGATCTGATTTCTATTGTAAAAGGATCATCCTGTCTGCTGGGTGCAGAAGGGTCTACAGGATGGCTGAGGAGGAGAGTAGACAGCATGAAGTGGTGTGAACACAAAATAGCCTGCTGGCCCAGATATGACAGTCCTGTGACCTGAGGGGGAGGCAGTGAGCATGGGGGGAAGTGGCTGGATTGGGGGGGGTCTTTTCAATTCCACGGAATGTGCTGATGTTGGGGCTGAGGGAGAGAACACAGGAGCTCTCTGAGCAGCCTTGCGGGATGAGGAACCATCAGCCCACAGAGACCTGAGGCTGACCTGACTTTCAGGGAAGCCCACGGTGCAGAAACGAGCCTGTGGGGCTCCTGGCCCCCTAGCCTGACGCACCCAGCAACACACGGCACGGCCTTCTCCTCGCTGGCCAGGGCATCATGGCGACCAATATCACTCTCCCCACCCCATCCACCAGGCTTTTGTCAAAATTGCCTCAAAACAGTGGCTCAACACTCTGTGTGCATGTGTGTGTCTGTGTGTTCCTGCCCACAGACACCACTCTCATAAAATAGGGGTTGCAATGTCAACATCCACAGGAGTCAGGAGGATCAATATCAGGACTTTGCAGGCTGGGAAATAGTAGGACGTAGTGGGACTGTGGCTGTGAATGGGCTGCAGGCTCCACCTAAAAGAAGCTGTGCTCTCAGCTCAGCCACTCTAACCACGTGGGTCCATGTGTAAACTATCACTAGATCTTCCAACTTTTCCAAAGAAGCCAGAAATTCATATTTTTAGTTAAAACAACTAACTTTTAAATTAGGGCTTCAGTTTAAGACATAACATCAGAACTATGTCAGCAGGTTAGCATTGCAGCCTTTGGGGGCTGGTCTGCAACTCACCATTGGGGTGCTGTGAGCTCAAACCAGAGACCTGAATTCAAGTCATGACACCTGCAGGAACCCATATGGAGAGACGTTCTTATGGGTGGGCAGGTGAGGGGTCCCAGAGACTTGTGAAGGGCATTCGGTTTCCCATAGCCTAGAAGCCCTGCTCGAGGAGTTAGGGTGAGCACATACCCACTTTGAGCTCCTTCCCAAAGACGGTGCGCTCCCCCAGTGCAGAGCAGTTCCAGCGGCCATTACGGAACTGAAACTGACACTCGTCCAGGCCCATTTGGGAGCCTTCTCCTATGACGATGATGGCGTCGGGCCGGCTCTGGCAGATTGCCCGCTGTCGGGGAGCCAGACCTGGGATCTTGTTACAGATGATGCTCGCTCCCAGAGCCACCACTGAGGAGAAGCCACTGGAAGGGGAGACACAGACAGAGGGAGAGTTAGGCCAGCAAGGTGGGGGGCACAACCGAGAGACCCTACCCAGGTGTCCATCCCTGGTAACCCCACTTTCCCCAGCAAGAGTCTCACAACTCTTTTGATCCTGCACCCCCACCCCTGTATATTCATTTACAGATTTATAAATGCTACACAGGCAGTTATATCCATGTATATGTTCAATATCAGTGAAGCTTGGTTTCTTCTTTAGGAGCAAAATAGAAAGATATTTTGCAAACATCTTGAGAGCGAACAAGTCGTCTTTGAGTTTGTAGTAGATTCAATTGAGAAAGAGGCAAAAGAAACCCAGTAATGCTTATGAGTCACCTCTGTAGTAAAACTCTACAAGAGAGCCAATAATGACTGCAAAGTTTCGTGTGGCAGTTGCCCATGAAGGGTACACCGATGTTCACTTAAAAAAATTGGTTCGTGCATGTTGTATATACTCTCTCATAAGTATATGTTTTATTATAAAATGGTTTAGAAAGTAATTGTAAGTAGAAGTCTTGGTTTTTCTACCTGCCTGGCAATGGGGTACAGGTGCCCCTCTCTGGAAGTGATTGGCATGGAGCTCGTGTGTGACTATTACGACTGGAGCTCCTGCCTTCCTCAACTCGCCCACTGAACAGATAAATATGGGACACCTGTGACGTGCCAGGCACCATGTTGGGAGACAGGTGTGTCTGACTGGCTGGGACGCAGACAACACCACTCAGGGTGCTATGGAGGGGGAGAGACAACATAGCTGTCACAAATGAATAAAACAGGCCATTTCAGACAATGACACACACTATGTTGAAAGTAAATATGCTGTGACGGCAACTAAGGGTGGGTGGGGCCACTTTAGGTGGGATATTCCAGGAGGAATCCCTGAGGCAGTGACATTGGAGCTGGGACCTGAATGGCCTGGCTGCAGGGGAAGATCTGGGGAAAGATATTCTGGGCAGAGGGAACAGAACCTGCAAAGTTCTAGGAGGGAGATAATCCTGAAGTCTCCAAGGAACAGAAACCCCCAAGGTGAGGTGAATCCTGGGCTTGAGGAGAGGGAAAGCCCAGGAGAAGGGATGGCCTAGAGCTGAAGTTTTCCCAGGTACATCAGGCAGTGTCACCAAAGGGCTGTCAGCAGGATGCTGCCATGATCTGGTGGCCCCTGCTCCATGTAGGAAAGGACCCGAGGGGTGGGGTGGGTGGTGGTGCCAGAGAAGGAGCATGCAGACTAGAGGCGCTGGTGGCTTGGCCTGATGGCAGTGGTGGGGATGGCCACAGGCAGAGCTGATGGCCTGATGCCAGGGAAAGAGGCATTAATGTGATTCCTGGGCACCTGGCCAGCTGGTGGTGCCATTTCTAATATCAAGATGACCCCCAAAGTTCATGAAGAGAACTTTTAAAGGAGAAGACCTCCCCTCTAATGCCTCCTTTTGGTTGTAATAATGAGAGCTTCCATTTGCTGTGGGCTGCTACACGGGGCAAGTTCATTACCCTGGGGCTCCCTGTGGAAAGCTGCAGGAATTGGAATTCATCGGGGTGAGGCTTCCCTATTCCAACGGAGATGATGTGGACCCACTCCCCTCCCAGCGCATACCTGGCCGCTTCTGGGTTTCCCCATGTATTGGCCTCATGGGCCCTTTGTCCCGGCTGGTTCCTCTCCCTGGAAGCTCTCTCAGCCCTCGGTTCACCAGCTGGCTTCTTGTTATCAATCACATCGCCTCAAGGGTCATCTCCCGACCATCCCAGCTAAGGGACCCTCTCTGCCTTCCCTACTCCTAATAACTTTCCCTCACAATCTCTGTTCTGTTTATTTGATACTCTTGGTTAGTCATGGTCTTGTGAAATGTTTTAATGTATATATTCGTTTTTAACTTGAGTGCTCACTTTTCTCACCTGTTTTCCTCATGAGACTGTGAGCGCTTTGAGGGCATGGCTACTGAATGAATGAATTGTTGCACTTCATGCTGGGTGAGTTCCTGTTACATAGCAGGTGCCCCCAAATATGCATAAAATGCACCAATGAACTTTTGGGGCATCCCTACCATGTGTCAAGGCAGCATGGTGGCTGCTGCCACACACACCAGCTCATGGGAACTTTCTGGACAGCCCTGTGGGGCAGGAATCGTGATATCCTTTTCATGTTTTCAGAAACTGAGACTCACAAAGGTTGAGACTTGGAGGCAGGAGCAGGTGTTAGAGTGGGAGAACCTGGCTCTGCCACTTGCATCTCAGCCGCTGAGATAGAGCCTACCACGTGGCCAGAATGCCCGAAATGTTTAAGGAAGGGGCAGTGTGGGAAGACTTAGTGGACATGATTCCACCACAAGTCAGGAGGGAGTCCTGAACACCTCGCAGACTAGTAGGAAATTCTTACACCAGAAGACAGTGTAGTTGTACATTGGTGCCAAAAAATGCCTTGGAACAATAGTGTAGCACCTTAAAAGTCTGGCCGCATTGCCATCTAAGCTGCTTTCACTAAGGAGCTGTGTCACACCTCAGTTAAGTTGTATTTCCTCTCTGTACTTTAGTTTTCCTATTGCTAAAAGGAGGGTCTTAGTAACTAGTCCCCACCTCAAAGAGATGCTGTGAAACTAAATGTGTTAAAACAGGGAAAGTGCTTAGGAGTGCCAGCAACATAGTGAATACTCAACAAATGTAGTGTTATCATCAGTCATTATGGGGTCAGATTGTTACCAGGGGCCAGTCCTGGAGTCACCTGAACTATCCAAATAAAAGAAGAAGAAAGTAGAAGACCCTCCATCAGTTGGAAGCTGGTGGGAGCCTGTTGCATCTGGGAAACTGGAAAACCTCCTAGGGAATTCCAGATCTCATCCCATTTTACAGATAAATAACTAGAGGCTCAGGGAATAGCGGAGCCTGGCCCTAAGTCACCACGCAAATGCCACGCCCCCATTGGGACCCCTTCTGCACCTCAGAGCGCAGCCTGGGGCGGAAGGCCAGCGCCCTGCGGCTCCCCCTCTGCCCTGCTCCCAGGGCAGCTGGGCCCCGCAAGCTCCATCCAGCGAGGCCTTGGCGCCCGGGAGGTCGACCCACGGGCGGGCCGGGCGGTCAGGGGAGGTTATTTTCTGCAGTGCTCCTTTTCTCTCTCCCCTCCCGGGTCCCTCCGCGCCGTTTCTAATTAAAAAAGGAGATAAAGCCGCACGTGGCCAGAGCCAATCAGCCAGGCCGGCTTCCTGGATGCTAGATGTACGCGGACCGCGGGGCGCGGGCCAAGATGAAGATTAAAGCAGGGGAAAGAAGAAAAGCCACCCAGACGCGGGCGAATCAATAACACTTAAACACACCGGCAGGCAGCTCGGGAGCCCCGCAGCCGCCTCTGCTCGCGACCGCGGTCGGGCAGGCGGCCCCTGGCCAGCTCTTTGCGCACCTGCCGGCCGCCAGGCTCCTCCGCCGAGCAGCCCCCGCTGCAGAGACGCGGGATGGGGAAGCCGGGGCGCTGGGGGTAGCAGTGGGGGTAGCAATGGCAAAACACAAAGGATCTGCCACATACGCCCCCTCGCTGCAGCCCCAAAGTTCCGGCCCTCCCCAAGACGGGTGGCAGGGGGTCACTGCTGGAGAGTGGAGCGGCAGGTTGTGTGAAACCTGCGAAGGTGGTCCTTTGGCTCCAGAACCTCTGTCAATCCCTGGAGCCCCCACTCTCGTCCCTCCGTGCCTCACACGCATTATCTCCTAAGTACAAAGGGTGGCCATGCAAATGCAGCTCCGAGATGTGTCCCGAGCCACCCCCGCCCACCTCCCCGCCGCAGCGCCGCCCCAGACCCCACCTCCACAGTAATGCTGGGACGCCTCCGGTGACCAGAGTGCCAGGGGGCGGGGTGTCCTGCCTCTCTCCGGCGTTTGCCTGGAGAGCTAGTCTCCCTGGTGTCTTGGGGTATCTCTCTCCTACCTTTGTGTGTTTTTGTTGGGGGTTGAGGCGCTGTCCCCTTGGTCTGAGAAAGAACCCTGGGAGTCTGAGTGTCCCTGGAAATTGAGTGGCGCTATGACTCTGAGCGGCGGTTTATGCTATTGCCAGCGAAGTCCTTCCCCCCGGGTACCTGTTCCCTATTTGCACAGACAGGCCCGCCTGCCACTTGGGGACTGCCCAGTCTCTAGGAGCGGCCCTGTCCGCGCCTCTGTGTGCAGAGTTTCTCTCTAGATCTAGGAACCGAGCGCCCTGGGAGCGGCTATGGTCCTGGCTTGGTGTCCTCGCTGGACCTGCTGCCCCTATGTCTGGTCTGAAGCGTCCTCGAGATAGGCCGACCCTTTCCAGCACCTGGTGCTCTCTAGACTCCCTCAGGCTGGAGAGTCCCTGCTGGCTGTCCCTGGTTCTGGGGGTTTCACACTGAGATGTCCTCCGGGTGGCCGGTCCCCCTGCCAGAATTTCCTGGGGCATCTGCCTGCGGGACCTCTTTGTGCACCCACACCGCGCCCACCCGGCCTCTCTGGTGGCCCGCGGCGGCTCCCAGATGGCACACCACCCTTCCCGGGCCGCGCCAACTTTGCCGAGACACACGCGGAGGAGGCACAGGCAGCCCTTACCCGATCCGGAGGTAGACCAAGCCCAGGCTGAGAAAGAGGTGGCCCAGGCAGCGTTGCGCTTTCCGGTTCATAGTCCCCGCTGGCCGCCGGGGCCGCGGGCCGAGCTGCGCTGATCCCGCGGGCCCGCCCCGGCGGGGCAATCAACATAGCCCGCCCGGGAGGCGCGAGCCGAGGCGTCCCCGGGGCGGTCTGTCGGTGCGCGCGTCCAAGCGCTCCGCGCCTGAGCCCAGCCAGGAGCGCGGGAGCCACGGACGGGAGGAGGGAGGAGGAGCGAGCGCGGCGCGGGGAGACGCCAGGCTGTGTGCTAGCTACGGGTGCAAGTGTGTGAGTCGCGGGAGTGCGGGGAGCTGCTGCCTCCCGCCCCCGTTCCTCCCTCTTCTCCCCCGCCCCTCCCCTCCCCCTTCGCCTCCCTGGAGAGCCCGCCCCAAGTCCCCTAGCCCGCGGGACAGGGCCTCTCCCCGCGCCTCTCCCTGCGGGCCCCCTCCCTGCTCCTGGGCGCGGGTGAGAGGCGGGGGCGCAAATCCGGGTTGGGAGTAGACGGGAACCCGCTGCCCCCCATGGGTCACTAACTCGCAGGTTGCGGGGTGAGCGGGTATTCGGAGGCTGCCGTTGGGTGAAGGGGATCAGACTCCGCAGAGAGCCCTCGTGCCTCGGCTTGCTGTCCTGATTCCCAGTCCTGACCTGGGAGCTGGGGGTGGTGGGGCGCACCTGGGGTCCCCCCTCTCCCCAGCTTCCAAGTCCAGCTTCAGGGGAGGGCGCCCTCTTCCGCGGAGATACTGTCCGAGCAGATATAACTGGCTTAGCACATCTCTTCCCTACCCTATCTATTCGAGGGGTCGGGCAGGTGGGTGCCCAGGTGGGGCAGCCTCCTCTGTGGTCCGCCGTGAGTGGACAGAGTCGGGCTGAGGCCAGTTGCTATGCACCACGCAGTCCTGGGGCTCACCGGGCCTCTCGGAGCGCTCTCGCCGCGACACCAGCTGGGCGCGGCGGGTGGTGCAACTCGACTTCGCTCCTGGGACCCAGCGCCCGGAGCATCCTGGCTGAGCAGAGCTGCTGACCTCTGTCTTTGATATACAACCTCAGAGGTATTGGACTCAAGTTTCAGCTGAAGAAATTGAGGTCCAAGGAGATGAAGGTGTTTCCCTAAAGTCACCAGTTAGGGAGTGGGTGGTAGAGCCAGATTGGAAACAAGATGTACCCAACTCTAGTAAACGTCTCCCTACCCGTCTGTCCTTCAAGGCCGCCTTTCTAAAACACACACACACGCACACACTCTTTGTCTCTTTCTCTCTCTTCCCTGAAAATCACTGACCATGCGTTTCATTCACATTGTATTAGTGTCTGTGCCAGGCACCAAGTGAGCACTGTGGATACCAGAAACAAGAAAGGCACAGGTCTTCCCTCCTAGGACCGAGGACCGAGACAGCCCCTCAGTGAGCAAGTGCACAATTTCACATAGCTCAGGCTTAAGTGAAGATAATGAAGCAGGTAAAGGCAATACTGGATGTTGGAGTTTATTTTAGATCTGAGGAGGCAGCATTTAAGCTGAGAAAGTGGAGGGGCAGGTTGGGGACCCAGCACTCAAGAACCGGCAAGTGCAACCTTGAAGATGGCATGAGCTCAACCATGGAGCTTGAGGTGTCAGAGGGAATGGGGATACAGATTTGCAGGGAATAGTCCCAACACGAGTCTGGAGACACAGGACATATTAACAAATGTGGGCCTTACCCTAAAGGGAAGCTGAGGTGTCATATTATCAGATTTACATTTCACAGACTTATGATGGCTGTCATAAGAGCAAACAGAAGGAGTCGGGAAGTGAGGGTAAGTCAGGAGGTCTCAACAACTACACAGAAAGGCCCAGCCTGGACAAGGGTGGGAGAGAAGGCGAGGGGAGGAGGGGATGGATCTGGAGGCAGAATAGGCAGGGTGGGGAAGGCTTTGAGGACAGCAGCCTGTCCTATGAGAGAATGTGGCTTGTGTTGACAACACAGACAAAGGACCCAGAGAAGGGGAGATCTCAGAGATGAACTCGGTTTGGATATGCCAAGTTTGAGGTATCTGTAGATTACTGAAGGGGCCACTGAATACCTATACCTGGCACTCAGGAGGGAGGGTCAGGGCTTTGGAGGGCGACTGGGCTCTCCACTGCCAGGACCAGGCAGTCACTCAAAGCAAGGTGTGGATGGGACGCCCCAGGAAGCTGAGGATTAAATCAGCCTGATTTAAATAGCCAGCTAGGGAAATGGAGCCATTAAAGGTGACTGATGGAGATAAGCCTGAGAGGCAGCGAGTTAATCAGAGAGCAAGAAGAGAAAGGGGTTTGCAGTGTCAGCCTTCCCAGAGAAGGCAGGGGAGGCCAGGGCTGGAAAGGGTCCAGTCTTGTCACCCAAACATCTTTACATTCTGGCTCCAAATTACACTGACAGCCTCCACATTTCCCAAACTCCTCCTACCAAATTGGTGAGTTTACAGTAGCATTTATGGAAAGACAATAGACTAGAGTCCCAGGGGTCCTCAAACTGCGGCCCGCAGGCCACTTGAGGTGGTGTGATTGTATTTGTTCCCGTTTTGTTTTTTACTTCAAAATAAGATATGTGCACTGTGCATAGGAATTTGTTCATAGTTTTGTTTTTTTTTTTTAAACTATAGTCCGGCCCTCCAACAGTCTGAGGGACAGTGAATTGGCCCCCTGTTTAAAAAGTTTGAGGACCTCTGAGAGAATAACAGGAAACCTTATACATTATAAGGTTCCAACTCCGTGTGTGTGCACGTGTACATTGGGTATGCACGTGTGTACATTGTCGGTTGTGGTTTTACAAAAAATTGAGAGACTGCTACTGCAACCTGCCATTCCTTTGTGTATGCCTTTAGCCCTCATTTCCAACTGGTAAACTCCTATTTCATCCTCTAAGCCCCACCCAAGTATTATATAAAAGGCTTATATGAAAAGCCTTTTCTTGATCAATGTTGCTTCTGTCCTAAGCACTTGACCTCTTCCTCACTCATTCACCCTTCCAGCAACCCTTAGGTACTAAAGTTTGCCACGCCCTGTGCCAAGTATGGGCATGCAGAGGTGAACATGGGCATGTAATCTTTGAGGGGAGCACATTTCAATGCATTTCTTCCTTTGTGCTGCCCCTGGGATGATCTTCTCTCTCTCTCTCTCTCTCTTTTTTTAAAAAATTTATTTATTTTTATTAATTAATTAATTTATTTATTTATTTTGTGGTTTTTGGCCAGGGCTGGGTTTGAACCTGCCACCTCCAGCATATGGGACCAGCACCCTACCCCTTTGAGCCACAGGCACCGCCCCCTTGAGCTGATCTTGACAGGCCCCTTTCCCACCCTGAATAATGTGTGTGTCCACCCCCTCACTCATCCATCAGAACATATCCTCCTTGTGGGAAATGTGCTGCCCTCTTCATCTCTGGCTCCAGCACCCAGCACAGTGCTTGCATCAACTGAGCACCATGGCTTGATAATAAGAGCATAGACTTTGGAGTCAGTTTGAATCCCAGCTCTGCCACTTAATAAATAGCTTTATTAATACTTAAGGCATGCTGGAAGGATTATACAAGACAGTTTTTTTTTAACTTGTTGAGATTTCTCTGTGGCTAATGATTCTGGGGTCATTCAATTTTTCCCTTGACTGGGAGCTCCCCAGAACTATGATTCATTCCAAGACCTGGCTGGAGCCAAGTGTGAATAAATGTTTTATGAATTAATGGGACCCACACAAGAAAGTTCTTCTTTGGCAGAGTCATTCTAACCCAGAATCTTCCTCCCTGAGTCTGGATCAAGAGAAGGGCATATCATGTCTCTTCAGCAGGTGCTGTTCTGCTCTCAGCCAAACCAAGCGTATCTCGGCAGGTGCCCAGTCAGCCAGGGGCTTTTGCGCCCTCTGCTGGACATATTAGGAGAGGCTGCCTAGATCTCAGGGGCAGTAATAACAAACGTGCATTGAGCCCTGCTATCTGTCTACCAGACGCGGCTATCAATGAGAGCTCTAGAAAGGTTCAGATTCTGGCTCCACTGTGTATTATGCCTGTGGCCTTGGGAAAATTGCTTAAATCACACCTTGTCTCCTGGGGTCGTTATGAAGTTTCAGATGCTACGTGCAAAGTGCTTAGCACACTGCTGGGAACACAGCAAGTGCTGTTTACACATTTGTGAGATTAAATTAAAGTAGAGGCTGTGGGCACCACTTAATGAGGCCACCAATCAAGAAGTGACATGCTGTTTAAGGTAGTCTCCCCTGATGGGCCCCTGGGGATGGGGTTGTGTAGTCTTCTCATTTGAGTTTTGTTCCTTTGTTTTCTATATTTGTGTTTATAAGAAAATCTTAACAACACACCATAGGGAAAGATGCTGGCTAGAGCCCTGTGCTGAGCACATCATTTTTGTTGAATGGATAGATGAAAAAAAGAAATACTTTCATATGGGGACAGAAATTTAATTTCAAAAGGAAATTAAATTAGGAGTTGTGACAGAGGGCAGTGTGGTGGGGACTGCCAGTACCTGGGCCAGAACAGGATTCCCTGTAGCACAGACATGTGTACTGAGACCTGAGCAATAAGGAACCCTCAGAGCTTCATTTTGCCTCCCTCAGAAGCCATCTGTGGCCACCTCCTTCCCTGGATATTGAGCTCTTCAGCCCCTGCATGGCCCTGTCACAGTGCCTGCCATACTGCCTTGCCTATACCTGTGTGTTGATCTGCCCCCTCCCCTGACATGAGCACCTCCAGAGGGGAGCCCATGATGCCACACTCCGTGATGCCCAAAAGATCCTGGGTAACAAGCCCAGTGAAAGAGAAGAGTCGGAAAGAGGAGTTGGAAAGAAGGTGTCAGAAGCGATCCGATGTCTAATGTAAAGACCTACAGATTCTGTCCTGCAGATGCAGAAGGCACCCAAGGCCTCTGAGCAGGGCTGTGACCCAGTCCCATGTGGGTTCTCTCAAGTGAGGTGAGCCTCTGCTATTCTGTGGCTGTCCAGCCTTCCACCCCCCATGACTGGCACCTAGTGTCTACTTGACTGTGTGCCAGGCTGGGGGAGGTTTTGCAGCCTCTAGTGCCAGCTCCTCTTCCTGCTGCCTTGGAGCTGTCGGTCTCCAAGTCCTTTATCCTGGGATGGAAGCATGTGGAGCAAGACTCTGGGACCTGCAGACCCCATTCCCACAGTTGGGTAGCAATGACTACACAGAACACAGAGGTATCCACCTTGTAAAATAAGGAAACAGCCCTTCCCTCTGATCCATGAGACCATGCACAATTTATTGAGTACCTACTATGTGCCAGGCCCCCAGGTGGGCCCTTTATATTTCTTCACTGCTGGCAACACTCTTTCCCCAGATAGCTATATGGATCAGCCCTCAAACAGACCACCATGTCCTATATTGCTGCCTCCGGGGAGGTGGCCCTAATCACTCTTCCCCTTTGTGGGGCTCTTTCCTCTTACTCTGGCTTTATTTATCTTCCTAGAATTTATCAGCACCCCTATTATTATTATTTATTTATTTTTTGACTTTTTTTTTTTTTTTTTTGGTCTGTCTTCCTTACTGTACTGTGAGCCCTGTGATATTTGTCCCAACACTTGCCTTCCTAGAACAGTGCCTGGCACATGGGCATCCCTAAAGGAGTATTTATTTGATAAATGAAGAATTGAATGAATCTCATAGACTCCTCATAACAACCTCATTTTCCAGAAGAGAAAATTGGGATGTTGAGGGGTTAAATTGCTTACTCAGCACTGGTTGAGTGTCTGACACATAGTAGGTGATTAATGTAAGTTAACTTTTGTGATTCCCTTTTTGTCTTCACTCACCTTTCCTCAGCCCTGTTAAGAATGGGCAGAGGTATAGGCAATGGGTCCTCTGCACCAATTTTATCTACATGGATGCCGTCCCTATCCCTTCCTTCCCACTGCTATGCACGAGGTGGGCCTCACCCACGCCAGTGATTCAGTGTTTTCCTGGGCGGTGGTGGGCAGAATGTGTAGAGAAGAAGCCCCCTGATTGGGAGGGGCTGGGACATGGGCCTGAGGACTGGAAAATCGGCACCTCACTCCTCTTGCTGTCAAAGGCCTCTTGACTGCCCTGATGAGCCATCAACCCTGTTTGTGGATTCAGGGCCAGAGTGTGGGGCAGGGTGCAAAGTGACAGTCCATTCAACGGATGAAGGAACTAAGAGCCAGAGCAGGCATGAGAGTCTCCCTAGACAGTTGGCCAGGTAGGGGCAGAGTAGACACAAAATACTGCAAAGGGCGCTGGGGCAACAGACCCAGCTTTGAGTCCCAGCTCAGCCTCTTGCTGTGTGATCTTAGGAAAATGACCCTCCCTTCCTTAGCCTCAATTTCCTCATCTGCATGGGGATTGTTATGGTTTACAGCAATCATATATGGAAGGTGTTCAACAAAGTGTCATGCCTTCAGCACATGCCAGCTATTTGGTGATGATGATGATGAAGATGTGTGTTGGAACCCAGCCCTCTAGGATCAGAAAAAATCCTGAACATCATCTGCACTGCTGTTTCCCAAACTTCTGTGGGGAGCAGAATTACTTGGTTACAGATGCAGATGCCCAGGGCCCCCTCCAGACTTTTCAAGATGTTCTTCCAGGCAGAGGAGTGTGCTGACTCTGTACCTTTAATCAGCTCCTCTGGTGCTGGCCAAGACTGACCTCATCAGAGCCCAGTCATCACCTACATCTCTACTGAGTAATGGACGACTGTGCTCAAACCTCTCTGTGGAGAGCAGCTCAATTTATTACAGAGGAGCCCCTTGTGTGGGGGGACAACCGTGGCTAGGACACTTCTTCACACTAATGGGAAGTCAGCTGATGGAGGTTAGAGAGATCAGAGAGGGAAGGGCAGGTCCCCACTTTTCTCTGGGCCTTGATTTCTTCAGCCCAGAAATGGGGCCAGGCATGCCTGTGTCTGTCTGTCTTAAGGGGGCATGTGGATCCCTTGATTTCCAGACAAGCATGCTCAAGGCTCTTGTAAGAATTTCAAAATTGTTTTGTTTTCATTTTAACTTGAATCTAACCAACATACACACATTTCAACCAATCAGTATGACATTATGATGGGCAACGACCCTCTCATTGATTTCCTTGATTGAGTTTCATTGTGCTTACAGCTGTGAGGTTGCCAATTAGAACCACTTTGGTTACTTGGAACTCAGGAGAAGAAAACAGAGGTCGACAATGTGTAATAAAAAGCGTTGAAGCCTCCGTCCTGTGTGGAGGAAGGGTGAGGAGGGTCTGTACTTGAGGAAGGTATCAAGAGGCTGATTCATCTCATGACAGGGGGTAATGCCTAGAGCCAAGTGTAAAGGGCCTAGTGGGGTAGTGGTGACATGTGGTCAGGCTGCAAACTACGGTCTGCCCTCAGCAAGTCACGGTTCTCTGGTGTATGTCACTGTCTTCATTACAAAGTCAGATCTTGTAGTATTGATGGTGATTGTATTCATTCTGGAACTTGTTGATTTTAGAACAGCATAAGAGCCTACACTTAGTTTTATGATAGTACATTTATCAGTGCTTAATAAAAATTAGCTAAACCCTCATTTTGCATGTGGGAAGTAGCACAATTTCCTCTTTCCAGGAGCTTTTGCACTCCCCAAGTTTGAGGAGAAAATCCCTGCTGGTTTCAAAGGACCTGTCCACTCTGAGGGTTTATGACCCACAGATGGACCATCAGGTGGATAGGATTTTTTATTGAACTTGTGGTTGGTGTCAAATAATCATTGTAAAACCACCTGACACCAGATACCAACCCTGTGAAAGTGTCTGTAAACTTTGGGGTTTGCAGGTGTAAGAATCCCACCTGGAGGGGCTGTTCACACACAGAGGCATGGATGCCCACCTGCCAGGTCAGATTCATTCTGTCTGGGGTAAGCCCAAGAATGTATGTTTCCAACAAGTTCCCAGGTGACGCTGATGGGTATGTTTAGAGATCTGGAGGATAAACAGCTGTTGACTGGGAGGCACGAGTAGATCAAAGTGGCCTCTACCCAACTTGGTCTGCAATCCTGGGCAAGCCAGTTGTCCTCTCTGGACTCCCTGCTTCCCATTCATGCAAGAGGTTTGGGCAAGCCTAGTGCAAACGTAAGACCTTAGGCCTGGTTTGCCATTAGGAGTGTAGAGCTTGGGTGTTTACTTGTGAACCTTCATGTCCACACAGGAAATACCTAGAATGGGCGGTCAGTAGCAGTTTTTGCTCCCTGCTTTGGAAAGGCAAGCTGGCAGCAACAGAAAGACTCCATTTCAAATCCCATCACTGGCCCTGAGACCTTGAGCATGTGACTGGTCTCCAAGTCTCCTCCTTGTGTTGTAGGGTCTCTGAGAAGTCACTTCTGGAAAACACCTGGAGCTAGTGGGCATTGTTAGATTCATCTGTGTGCTCCCAGCCTCTCTTTGCCTTGCTGGTCACTGGCCAGATGACCATGTGCTCCTGGTCACTTCGGGAGGAGAGCGCTTATCATGGTTCCACCCCCAAGGTCTTCCTCAGGATAATCTCAGTCCTGGGTGATTCATCTCGTGGGCTGGGCCCTTCCTCTTGGGCCTGAAATATCTCCCTCTCTTCTCCATTCCTAGGTCAGGCCTATGCCCCTGGCCATGTGACTTCCTCTGGGGACTGGCCCTAGGCCCCTGCCTGCCTGCCAGACCTCTTAGGTCCTGGCTAGTGACCCATTGTAGGCCTGCCATATCACACAGGGCTCAGCTGGGGAACAGGAAGCCCCCAGCTTGTTATGCTGGGGAAAAAGTGCATCTCTATGTCCGGCCCCACCTCGGCCCAGCCACACCTCTGCCTTCAGTGGGCTGGGCTTCCGCCTCACATCCTGGCATGTCCTGGCCCATTTATCACCCAGTTGTCACCTGGCATCCTGGCTGGGGCAGAAAGGTTCACCGTGTACCCCACAACCTTATGGAGGCTGCCTTTTCCTGGTGTCAAGGGCAGCTCTTTGAAAAAAAAAAAATGTGAATACACACCCCAGTTCCACTGATGACTTGCTATGTGATTTTAGGCAAGTGAGTCCACCTCTCTGGGTCTTAGTTTTCCCAGTTTAAATAGAGAGTAAAATACCTCCATCTCCAGTTGTTGTGAGGATTAAATAAAGCAATGCAAATATATTATGATATTTGGGCTCTGTATCCAACCAATTAAATCAGCATCTCTGGGGAGTAGGTCTCAGGCATTAGGTTTTATAAAAGCTTTCAAGGAGCTTCTAAGATGTAGCCAAGGGTGGAACCTACTAGCAGGGGATAATTGTGGGATAATGTCTGAGGCTCTGAAGTGGACTGACAGGGTTTGAATTCTGGCTCTGTTATATACTTATGAAGGCTAGAATTGATTATTAGCCTCTCAAAGTTTCTGTTTGCTTGTCTGTAAGGAGGGGATGGTAGTATTTATCTCCCAGTGCTCTGATGAGAATTAAACAAAGTAATAGACAGTTAGGTGCTTGGCACACAGCAAACAGTCCTGAAGCCAGCAACCCTGGTCTATCCCCTTACCAGTATGCACAGCACAGTTAGCTCTGTGCCTGGCCTATAGTTGGCCCTTCAAATGATTACCTATAAATGATGAAATGTAGCTGTTATCATTATTGTAGACTAAAAAGTGATGGAAAACATCAGTTATCATGAGGATAAAGCGTCTTTCTGTCTTTCCTCTGACTTTTTAAAAAGTCAACTCTCAGCATGTTTTTCAGCCAGGGGCAGCCGTGACATGTTCTGGCCCATGAGACATTGATGGAAAAGACTGGGCTTTTAGCCCCTTGGGTTTCTCTTTATTTCTCTTCCTCTGGAAGTGTCTTGAGAAAAATAACAGAATTGAAAGCAACAAGGAGCCTGGGACCTGATGGCATGGTTAAGCTGCCATGTCAGCTTAGATCGCCTGCCTCTGGGCTTTAAAATTTTTCCAATAAGAGAAAAATCTATTGTTTAGGCACCTGTTTTTTGTTTGTTTTTTGTTTCTAGTAGAAGGAAAACAGGTGCATTGGGCTTCCTCATTGTCTTTTATGTTCTCTGACCTCAGTTTCCAGAAGAATCTAGGCCAAACCAGACACCAGATCTTTGGGGCTGGGTTACAGGCACCACAGGAAAACTGTCCAACCCCTAATCTGACCCCCTGAGGCACAGGTAGTGCCTAGTCCTGTCCATGCTCCTCTGGCTGCCCTAGAAGGTTCAAGAAGTGAGAGTGACTCCTTCCTTCCCTAGATGCCAACGTGCAAGTTCAAAACTTCCTGGCTGCCATGGCTATCTTGAATACTCTCTTGAGTCAGGCAAACATGGTCATAATCTCACCTCCTACATTGATTTGCCATGGACAAGGTCACTGAGAAAGCCTTAAAGTTCCCATCTACAAGGTGGGACTATGCCAACCAAGAGACAAATGTAAACAAGAAAATCAGAAAGGAAAAAGTCAAGGTAACAAGACTGAGATGAGCAAAGATAACAAACAAACCCAGGGGTAGGATTATGAATCCACAGGAAGGGAGGTGGCACGGTCAATGTGCAAGTTCTAGATGTTGGCATTATATACATATTTTTAAAAATGGCTGAAAGCAGTATGTTGGGGACAGGCTTAGAAGAAAGTGTGAGAGAATTAATTTTCTCATCCTTCATAACAAGGAAAAATAAATGCTAAGATTGAAACATGCAATATAAGAAGAAAATGACCCTCAGTCTCTGACTTTTGTCCATTATGGGCAGGGTCTTATAAGAAATAGGCTTTTTGGTAACAAAACAAGTATGTCGAGTTAGCAACTGCTTCTATTTCACTTAAAATTCTTTTCCTTTTTGTTAAATTCACATGGAGATAAGCTCCATATATTTTATTTAAGAAATTAGCATATATAGTACAATCTCATTTTAATAAAATTCTCCATTTTCCTCCCTTCCTTCCACTATGTCTTCCTTCTTTCTTTCCTTCTGCCCATCCTCTCTTACTCTTCCCTTCCTCTTTTTTTTCACTCTCTCCCTTTCTTCCATATACATGCCTGAAAAGATATCTGGAATAATGTTGTCTAATATATTCTGAGCTTTGGGGTACCATGATTTGCAGTTGATTCCTTTACTCTCTCCATTTTTGCAACATTTTGCTGTGTAGCTTGAATTATTTATAAAAGCACTTAGCATTATTACAAACACAATACAATAATTTTTCCAAAAAATTAATCATATCTGTTCTTGTAGGGTTCTTGCGAGCAGTTGAATGACATGACCAGGAAAGCACCTAGCATATGGCAAACACCATCATTCTAAGATGGCCCCAAGATTTCTTTCTGGTGATGTACATGCCATTCTTCTTATCTGGAAAAAAGTCCTTTCCTTCTCCCCTTGGACAATTTTTCTTTTCTTTTCTTTCTTTCTTTTTTTTTTGTTTTTGAGACAGAGTCTCACTATGTCGTCCTCTGTAAAGTGCTTGGATATCATAGCTCACAGCAACCTCCAACTCTTGGGCTTAAGCGATTCTCTTGCCTCAGCCTCCCAAGTAGATGGGACTACAGGCGCCCGCCACAAAGCCCGGCTATTTTTTGGTTGCAGTTGTCATTCTTGTTTAGCATGGCCCGGGCTGGGCTCGAACCCGCTAGCTTCTGTGTACGTGGCTGGCGCCCTACTCACTGAGCTACGGGCGCCGAGCCCCTTTAGACAATTTCTACTCATCGTTCAAGACCTAGTTCAATGTGAAGAATTTCCTGGCACCTACACCCAGCCCATCAGACCCTCACCCTCACAATCAGAAACCGAGCAGCGACAACTGCGCATTCACTCAGTAGCCGCGCACCAGTCGGCTTTCTAGGAGGCCAGGGAGGCAGCTGGGTGGAGCTGGGCTATGCCGGACGGAACCGATGGGGGCCGAGCCAGACCGAGCAAACAACTGGATCCCGGCGCCCAGGCGCGAACCAGGGGCCCCGCTCGGTTCTACTTGCCAAAAAAAAGGAGGAGCCCAGGGGGTCGAGCGGGGCCGCGTGCAGCCGAGCGGGCCGGTGGCCGAGGGAATCGGTGGAGCCGAAAGCGGCCGAGTTGAGCCGAACAGAGTGCGGGCGGGGCCGGGCGGAGCCGATCAGGCGCGGGCGAGCCGTTGGAGCCGGGAGCGGCCGAGTGCGGTCGGCTGAGCCCAACCGCCCAGACTGAGGCTGAACGTCTGGAGGCGGTAGGAGTTGGGAGAGGCGCAGCTGGGCTGGGCTTGTCATGCTGCTGTCCCCTTCAGAGCCACTGGAAAGCAGGGCTCTCGGGTCCCCCCGAGACGTAACCTCAGAGGAGCATCTGTTCCCGGGCGGCCTCACTTTCCTCTTAGCAAGTCAGGGCAGTGGAGGGAGGCAGAGGAGGCTGGTGGCGCCGCCTTGCTTAGGCTCTCCCGCGCGTGGGTCGACTTCTCACATACTCCAGTGGGATGCCATGTCCCGTCTCCGACTGGTCCGCTGAGTTCAGCCCCAGGCGTGGGGTGTAGTGGGCGATCAGGCGGGGAAAGTCCGTGTGGACATTTTGCTCTTCGGGAGCGATCCTTGTGGCTCGTGTTTATTCACAGAGGGTTTTCCCGGCCCTTGGTGTGGTAGATGGCAGACTTGGAGGTCACAGGACCCGGGATTGCCGCTTGTTCATGGTCCGCCGGCGGCGGGGGCGGGGGGAGTCACAGGGGGCGGGGCCTCGCCGAGGGGAGGTGTTCTCACGTGTAAGGCGAGGGAAGTGCCGCCGGCCTCCCAATCTAGCCTGCGGGCAACCTGTAATAAAAGGCTCCGGGGTTGGGTGGTGTAGGAAATCGGTTTTGTGACAGTATCGTGTATGTAAAAATACCCTCCCTTTGTTTACTTTTTACTTTTTTTCTTTTTTTGAGAAGGAGTCTCACTTTGTCACCCTTGGTAGAGCACTGTGACATCACAGCTCACAGCAACCTCAGACTCCTGGGCTTAAGCGAGTCTCTTGCCTCAGCCTCCCAAGTAGCTGGGACTACAGGCTCTGGCCACAACACCTGGCTATTTCTTTTTTTTTTTTTTGGTTGCAACCGTCTTTGTTGTTTGGCAGGCCCAAGCTGGATTCGAACCTGCCTGATGACTCATCATTATAACCCAGACTACATAGCGTACATTAGTGTTCATTCTTTTCTTTTCCTTTTTTTTTTTTTTTTTGAGACGGAGTCTCACTTTGTCATCCTTGGTAGAGTGCTGTGGCGTCACAGCTCACAGCAACCTCAGACTCCTGGGCTTAAGCGATTCTCTTACCTCAGCCTCCCAAGTAGCTGGGACTACAGGCACCCACCACAACACCCAGCTATCTTTAGAGACGAGGTCTCGCTCTGGCTCAGGCTGGTCTGGAAGCTGTGAGCCCAGGCAATCCACCCGCCTTGGCCTCCCAAGTGCTGGGATTACAGGCGTATATTTTTTAGTTTTTTTTTTTTTTATTAAACAAAATAAGGTCTCACTCTGTCACCCAGGCTAGGGTGCACTGGCATCATCATAGCTCACAGCAACCTCAAACTCCTGGGCTCAAGCGATATGATCCTCCTGCTTCAGCTTCCTTAGTAGCTGGGACTGCGTGCCACCGTGCCTAGCTAGTTTGTTTTTGCCACCGTGCCTAGCTAGTTTGTTTTTTTTTCTTTCCAGTTTTTGGCTGGGTCCGGGTTTGAACCCACCACCTCCGGTATATGGGGCCAGCGCCCTACTCACTGAGCCGCCCCTCCCCCCCAGCTAGTTTTTCATATTTTAGTAGAGACGGGGTCTCACTTTTGCTCCAGCTTCTGAGCACTAGCAATCCTCCAACCCTTCCCTTTATTTTTAAAGAAAAATATTATGTAGCAGACACTGTTTTAGGGAGTAGATACAGATGTGAACGATGTGTAACATTCTCACGGGAGGATGTTGTTCCAGTGGTGTGTCCCAAGAATTCAGACAGTACACACGAACATGAAGCTCCGACCTCTTGTAAGTATCTGATCCATGTCACTGTCAATGCCTGGTGCCTACGGCTGAGGAAAGCACACATCTGATCATGTTACTTAGCTGCAAAATCCCTCAGTGCCTGTGAGGTAAAGGCGTCTTCAGGAGCTGACTTTAGCCTCCTTCAGTTGCACCTCTCCATCCCTCCCCCACATTTCCAGGAACACCTGGCTGTGCACCCCTTCCCGTACAGAGCTTAGCTCTGGAAATTGTTTTCCTATTTAAGGTGCTGAGCTCAGTATTAGACATGAGATGGCGCCAGAACGGTACCTAAGTCTTCCTCTACGCTAAGGGCTGATGAGTACTGGCCTCCCTGTTAACTGGGCTGGTTACTGGAACTTTTAGAGACCCCGTCAGTACTTACTTTATCAACAGCCTACATATTCTTAGTACAACTTTCAAAAGAATTTTAAGTATTGAATTAATTTTCCACATACAAAAAGGAAGAGGAGTATTATAAAATGTACAACCCAGAGTATTTCAGTACCATCATCTACTCCATGGTGGCAGCAAGCCACACAGTTTTAATCAGAACCTGGTTAAGGGCCTGAATTCACTGACAGTCTCTTCCTGCAATGTTGTTACTAGGACGCTTTAGGCAATTTGGCTAAGGTTGAAGATATTTCCTTCTCTTGGGTGGGCTCTGCTTTTATAAGCCAAGAAACAGAATTCAGTTAGAAGGATATTTTTTCCCCAAAAAGTCACATTTATTTTTTATCCAAGCTAGTATTGGTATGAGGTAATAATCAGATTTTCTTTGCTCCAATTTCTCAGCAATTTTTTAAAAATCTTAAATGAATGGGATTGAAGACCCCTCTCTGACTTAGGAGGGGCCATAAAATCGTGTTGTATATAAAAGTAAAACAGAGATGTTTAGGGCATCTGCTGGCAGGGCTTAAGGAGACATGAAATCCTTTATAGATGAGTTTACAACAAATACAAAACTGTTAGGGTGGGGAAAATCTTAGAACAATAGAAATATTCATTTTTTCACCTCATCTTTCAAGATTTATACTTGGAACAATGTAAGGTAAAGTTGTAATAAGGTAGTTGTATGCATCAAGCTTGTGTTTTTCCACATGAAGAAAAGATTGCCAAGACCAGAGATGTTGGCGAGGATGTGGAGAAAAGGGAACACTTCTACACTGCTGGTGGGAATGCAAATTAATACATTCCTTTCGGAAAAATGTTTGGAGAACACTTAGAGATCTAAAAATAGATCTGCCATTCAATCCTATAATTCCTCTACTAGGCATATACCCAGAAGACCAAAAATCACATCACAACAAAGATATTAGTACCAGAATGTTTATTGTAGCCCAATTCATAATTGCTAAGTCATGGAAAAAGCCCAAGTGCCCATCGATCCACGAATGGATTAATAAATTGTGGTATATGTACACCATGGAGTATTATGCAGCCTTAAAGAAAGATGGAGACTTTTCCTCTTTCATGTTTACATGGATGGAGCTGGAACATATTCTTCTTAGTAAAGTATCACAAGAATGTAAGAAAAAGTATCCAATGTACTCAGCCCTACTATGAAACTAATTTATGGCTTTCACTTGAAAGCTATACCCCAGTTATAACCCAAGAATAGGGGGAATAGGAAAAGGGTGGGGCGGGAGGAGGGAAGTGGGCAGAGGGCGGGGGGTTGGTGGGATCACACCTGCGGTGCATCTTATTAGGGTCTATGTGAAACTTAGTAAATGTGGAATGTAAATGTCTTAGCACAATAACTAAGAAAATGCCAGGAAGGCTATGTTAACCAATCTGATGAAAATGTGTCAAACGGTCTATGAAACTAGTGTATGGTGCCCCATGATCACATTAATGTACACAGCTATGATTTAATAATAAAAAAAAGAGATTGTTGCAGGGCAGATGGCCAAGAGTCTTGTTGGATTTTCCTATGGTCTTCTAGCCCAAAGGGAATTGCTGGGACCTAAGGGGTCTCATTTATGAGTATCTTCCATAGAGTTTTGTCTCTCCACATCTCAGCTTCAGTTTCTTCATCTATAAGGTGTTGTTCATGATCCCTCTTTCATGGAGTTGTGAGAATTCAGTGAAATTCTGTGTGTAAAAAGGCTTCAAAAGCTGTGATGCTGGGGCAGGATAAATAGGGCTTTTGTTAGACCACTCAATACCTTTGGGCACTGCGGAAATGGTACTCCTTTCCCCTTGTGGGTTCAAACCTGTGCCAGGGTACATAGCTTGGTGAGTTGAGCTTTATTGGATTTCAACCCCATTTGCCCCCTTGGGTAGGCACCCTAGGGCACAATCTGTAGCCTGTGGATCGAGTTTAAATTCATACAGAAGAGCCTGCTCTGTCTCTCCCATGTACACACCCCGTGTCTCTACTAAATGGAAGCTCTCAGTGCTTTGAAAGCAAAGGATGATTGCAGCCCTCTGTGCCCTTGCACATGTGGGTCCGTCCAACTTGTATGTGCTTTCCCTTACTCTAGTGCTCTTGGTGAACTCCTCAGTTGTTAAGACCCTCCTTAAGCAAGTCTTCCTGATTTGAACTCTTCTCCCTTTATGCCCCCTCAGTCTGAGCAGACATCTCTGTCCTAGCCGTGATGCAGTTGTCTGTTCTGTTCTGCCTCTTCTCTTAGCTTTTGACACAGATGAAGCAACAGACCCAGAGAGTGGAGCATCTTGGATCCTAGGTAAGTTCATCTTTATCATGTAAGCTTGCTAACCCAGCACAGTTCCCTGTGAAATGTGGTCACTCCATAAAGAAACTGCCAACCAGAGCTGTTCAAGGCCAGACCACTAGAACAGCAGTGATCTTCCTGCTATGTATTATGTGTGCATGACACATCTGCCTGTGTGCTGCCTGGTTTGCACCATTCCCAGGGCCTGACTGATGAGCCTGCGACTGTCTGTTGACCCATTTATTGGCTGTGTGTCACAGTTACCTTCCTGTCTTAGCCCTGAAACAATGCCATGGAGATGTGGGAACACCAGGGTGCTGTGGGGGAAGGGAAGTTGGTGGCTAGACAGGGTATTCTAGCAGGAGGAGAAGGGGGACACAGGGGTTGTTTTTTAATAATAGTCTTTGAACTGCCTCAGTAGGTATCCTTGGGCTCAAGGGATACATGACTCAGTCAAGTCCTCATCCCTTGCTTCTAGTCTGTGAGAAGAAGGTGGGATGGGACATTTTAGGGGTTCAGCTTGAGGTAGCATATTCCATATTGAACTCCTTTCATATTCCAACAGTCAGGACTCATTCATATGGTCTTAAAGTAACCACAAAGGAGCCTGAAAAATGTGCTCTTATGTGAGGAGGATTTTTGAGCATCTAGCTGATCTTGCCACAATAATCATGTGTCAATAGATTATAAAAGTCTGACAATTAAGTTCGTGAACTTACTTACTGAAGTCACCTTCAAAGTACTCCCCTCGGGAAGGTTTGCACAAATGTCAGTGCCTAGCCCACCCTTCAAAGCAATTTTGGAACTTGTTTTCTGGAATGGCCTTCAGAGCTGTCATTGTATTACCTTTGATGTTGTGAATATCATCAAAATACCTTCTTTTCAATATTTCCTTTATCTTTGGGTAAAGAAAAATGTTACTAGGGGCTGGATCAGGTAAGTAGGGAGGGTGTTCCAATACAGTTATTTGTTTACTGGCTAAAACCTCCCTCATAGACAGTGCCGTGTGAGCTGGTGCATTGTTGTGATGTGAGAGCCGTGAGTTACTGGTGAAACGTTCAGGTCGTTTTCATCTAACTTTTTCACCTAGCCTTTTCAGCACCTTCAAATAGTAAACTTGGTTAACTATTTATCCGGTAGCACAAATTCGTACGTAATCCTTCTGATATCCAGAAAACGTTAGCAACATCATTTTGATTCTTGATTTGGACTGACTGAACGGTTTTGGTCATGACAATCGGCTGACTTCCGTTGTGCACTTTGACGCTTTGTTATGGTGTTGTATAGGTGCACCCGTGTTTCATCACTAGTGATAGCACAGCCCAAAATGTCATCTTGCCTCTCCAAAACGTGAACTTTAACTCTCCTTTCCTTTGTCCATTGGTGAGCTTTTTCAGGAGTATTTTTATACATACCTTTCTCATGCCAAGACTGTCAGTTAAGATTTTCCTAATGTTTATCTATCAGTGTTTACCTGGTCTGTATCCTTTGCATAGTCAGCTGATGATTTTGATGCACAATTTGACAAATGTTCGCCATGTCTTTGTTCTGCTAGTTATTAGCTGTCCTAACCTCTCTACATTAGTGATGTTTTCTCTCCCCTGAGAAAAATGTTTAATTCATTTGTTTACTGCAGTTTTCTTCATGGCATTGTTCTCATAAACTTGGACTAAAATGTCCCTGATTTCTCTTCCACTTTTGCCAAGTTTAGGAAGAAATTTAATGTTTGTCTGTTGCTCTAATTCAAGTTCCAGCATTCTTGTGATGGCACACAAAAAATTGCAACAGCGAAGCCAGGTAAATGCAATGACATGCATCTCTGAGAAGAAAGGATTTCCAGAAGAAAGATTGAGTCACCTTGTGCTGAAGACCACTCAGAAAATGAGCAAGAGGGTGACCAAGATGAGCAAGAGGGTGACCAAGAAGGGAAGGGGACCATTATATTTGGCACCATAGAGGTTGCTGATGATCTTAGTGGAACCAGTTTCCTTCAGGAACAGAAGCCAGGTGGATGAGTTCTGGGAGAACAGGAGTTGTGGACACATTAAGCATATATATGATTAAGGAGAATGAAATGAAAATATACCCAGGGTATTAACAATGGTGGTCTCTGAGATGTGGGAGTAGGTTCTTTCTGGAAAGTCTGTATTTTTCTCTAGTTTGTGACCACTGAAAGGTCTGTTTTTTGTTAACACATTGGTCAGTTAGGAGTTGAAGGTAGAGTTTTTTAAAAGAACAGAATAAGTGCTGAGGGGCACTGTGTGTGTTAGTGCATTCCCTAAACACCTGGAAAGGGAATTTTTAATCTTGTCTTAGACTTTACTTCCTTCTCGTGCAGGTGAGCACTTAGGGCCTTGTTGGGTCTTTTCTCATACTCTTGTCCCCTGAGTATGGACACTGTGCATGCTCAAAGTATGGACAGTTCATTCCCTAGGTTTCAATTTTCCTTTTTTTTTTTTTTTTTTTCTCTTAGAGACAAGGCCTTGCTCTGTTGCCCAGGCTGAATTATACTGGCCTCATCTCAGCTCACTGCACTCAGCCTTGAACTTTTAGGCTCAAGCAATCCTCCTGCTTCAACCTTCCAAGTGGCTGGGACTACAGGAATATAACACCATGCCCCACTAAATTAAAAAAAACATTTTTTTTGAGGGGACAGGTTCTCACCACATTTTCTTTCTTCTTCTTCTTTTTCTTTTCTTTTCTTTTTTTTTTTTTGAGACAGAGTCTCACTCTGTTGCCCTTGGTAGAGTGCTGTGGTATCACAGCTCACAGCAACCTCCATCTCTTGGGCTTAGGTGATTCTCTTGCCTCAGTCTCCCAAGTAGCGGGGACTACAGGTGCCTGCCACAACGCCCAGCTAATTTTTGTTTGCAGTTTGGCCGGGGCCAGGTTTGAACCTGCCACCCTCGGTATATGGGGTTGGCGCCCTACTCACTGAGCCACAGGTGCTGCCCTCTCACCACATTTTCCAGGCTGGTTTTGAACTCCTAGCCTCAAGTGATTCTCCTTCCTCAGCCTCCCAAAATGCTGGGATTATAAGGGTGACCAACACCGTGTATGGCCATCTCTTCATTCTTTACCTCAAAACTTTGAGTGTAGATACTTCAGAATGCAAAAAATTTTAGGTTTTAGAAAGGTAATATGGCACAAAATATGTATTATATATATAACTCTCCTTTGCCAGAGCAGAGGGTATAATTTTGCACATTAACACATCTGAAGCAGGGCACAGAAATATTTACTCTAAATTGGATTTACTATAAATAGCTTCATGTTAGATGAGGCCAGGTTTTGCTGCTAAATGAATTATGAAACTTTTATTTTTTATTTTTTTTGAATTTCAAAATCTCTGGTGAGACCTAATCTCTGTGGACCTAATTGATGGATACTTTATTAGAACATAAAAGCTATTCTTTTTACTTATTTTTTAAGGCTATGTATTTATTTTATTTTTATTTTTTATTTTTTGAAATGCCACATTTTATTTATTTATATTTATTTATTTTTACAAATAAGCAAGAAAATTTATTTCCAAAGGATCTTCCCTACAAAAAAAAAAAAAAAAGATAAATGAAGTTTTTCGGGAAGATGGAAAGTGATAAGAGATGGAAATTTGGATTTACACAAGGGAGTGAAGAGTGCCAGCAATAATTACTCGCTAATTACAAAAGGAGAAACAGTAACCGTACAGTTAAGAAGCAAGGTGAACATCACCTTAATAAAGAGATCAAAATTATTATCATTAATCATAAGATAAATCAACATTTTGCATTTTCTGATACTGAGAAGGATACACATTATTTATGAAGTATTCATGCCAAAAATGTAATCATGAATGTAATAATGAGGAAACAAAGCCCAGTTAAAGGACAATCTACAAAACAACTTGCTTATATGCTTCAAAATATCAATGTCATAAATGACAAAGGCTAAGGAGCAGTTACAAATTAAAGACTGGAAACATGCTAAGTAAATACAACCTAGATCCTAGTTGGATACTGGATCAAAGGGAAAAGAAAATAACTGTAAAGGACATTATTGCAGAAACTGGCAAAATTTTAGTATGTGAATATTAGAGAATTGTATTAATATTAAATTCCTTTTTGCTAATTGCATGGTAATTAAATAAGAGAATATAATTTGTCTTAGAAAAGACAGGCAAACATTTAGGGTATCATGTCTGTACTGTATTCTCAAATACTTCCGCAAAATATATACTATGTGTGTTAATTTTTTTTTGGATTAAAGTTCAATATACAAATATCCATTGTACACCTTGACGATTAGAGAATTAGAGTTAATATGACAACACAAAATATGAAATACATAGAAATGATTCTTCAGAAATATATAGTATTTCTACATGGAAAACTTACAATTATTATTGAAAATATACAAAGGCACACGTCTGTATATATTGCAAAATTGTTATTAATGATTTTTTTTTACTTGTTTAGGTATTCCTTCTGTTATAACTTGGGTTATTGTCTTTTTTAGGGACATCAGTATACCACATAGCAAATTCAGTTTGCTCTGGGTTCAAAAGGATTGTAGCAAACAGCTGGCCCACTGGGGGGTGCACATATCTGATATTGGGTGTTATTACATATGCAGATACCTGTAGGCTTTCCTGTGCATTCATAACAACAGTAAACGGATAACACAATTTTGACAGTTTGACTAGTTTGGGTTACCTTTTGGATGCATTTTTCACAGCCTTCATCTTGTCTTACACCTAAGAGTAAAGAAGGAAGGTGAAAAAGTCTAAAGCAAAGAATCAGTCATCAGTCCCACGCCGCTGCTGCTCATCCTCAGGCTTCTGCCATGCGTAGACCAGTCAGTCAGCTTCTGGTATGTGACTGGGGCAGGGCTGTAGTCTGTTTTCTCAGGGTAAGACAGTGGGGATGCCCTGGGTGTCGTTGGACTGTCCATCCCCCATCGCTGGCTGTTTTCACATGTGAGTGATGTATCCAGGCAGGGAGGCCATTCCCCTTCATTGCTGTTGGTGTGGACAGGATCACCAAGTGGGGCCCTTTTCACTATGGTTCCAGCAGGCTCAGGCCCCAATCTTTAATCCACACCTGGTTACCTGGAGATTGGGGATGGACTTGGGGTGATAAAGTTAACAAGATAGCTATCATTCACCCATTCTGAAATCTTTTTATTTTTTCATTATTTTTTCCCAGTGACATTAGTTGGTTAGTAAGTTAGTAAGTTTTGTTTCTTCCAGTTCTCTTCAGGGTCCTTGGTAAATTTCTTAAAATGAGAGGGGTCCTGTGATACAGTATTTTATAGGGTGAGTAACCTTTTCTTTTTCTTTTCCTTTTTTTTTTTTAACTAGTTTGCATTGATTGCATTTGTTAGGTAACGTCCGTATTATAATTGTGTCCTGCCCCAAAAAAGTATGTCACACACCGTGACCCCCAAGTCCCCTCCTTCCCTCTCTCTGCTCTCCCTTTCCCCAACCCCCCACCATGTACTAGGTCATTAATTGTCCTCATATTAGAATTGAGTACATAGGATTCTTGCTTCTCCATTCTTGTGATGCTTTACTAAGAATAATGTGTTCCACTTCCATCCAGGTTAATACAAAAGATGTAAAGTCTCCCATCTTTTTTAGTGGCTGAATAGTATTTGATGGTACATATATACCACAGCTTGTTAATCCATTCCTGGGTTGGTGGGCATTTAGGCTATTTCTACATTTTGGTGATTGTAAATTGAGCTGCAATTAACAGTCTACTGCAGGTGTCCTTATGGTGGTGGGATTTTTTTTTCTTCTGGGTAGATGCCCAGTAATGGGATTGCAGGATCAAATGGGAGATCTAGTTTTAGTTCTTTTTTTTTTTTTTTTAGATAGAGTGTCATTTTGTCACCCTCGGTAAAGTGCCATGGCATAACAGCTCACAGCAACCTCCATCTCTTGGGCTTAGGTGATTCTCTTGCCTCAGCCCCTCCTGAGTAGCTGGGACTACAGGCACCTGCCATAACGCCTGGCTATTTTTTGTTGCAGTTTGGCCGGGGCCGGGTTCAAACCTGCCACCCTTGGTATGTGGGGCCAGCGCCCTACTCACCGAGCCACAGGTGCCTAGGGTTCTCCATACTTCCTTCCAAAAAGGTTGTACTAGTTTGCAGTCCCACCAGCAGTGTAAAAGTGTTCCCTTCTCTTTACATCCACACCAGCATCTGCAGTTTTGAGATTTGTGATATGGGCCATTCTCCGTGGGTTTTGGTGATATCACAGGGTGTTTTTTTTTTTTTTTTGAGACAGAGTCTTACTAAGTTCCCCTCAGTAGAGTGCTGTGATGTCACAGCTCACAGCAACCTCAAACTCTTGGGCTTAAGGGATTCTCTTGCCTCAGCCTCCCGAGTAGCTGAGACTACAGGCCCCACCACAACACCCAGCTATTTTTTGGTTCTAGTTGTTGTTGTTTGGCAGGCCTGGGCTGGGTTCTAACCCGACAGCTCTGGTGTATGTGGCTGGTGCCCTAGCTGCTGAGCTACAGGTGCCGAGCCATCAGGGTGGTTTTGATTTGAATTTCTTCAAGTAGGGCATGATGATCATTTTTTCATATGTTCGTTAGCCATTTGTCTGTCTGTCTTTAGAGAAGGTTCTATTCATTTCTCTTGCCCATTGGTATAAGGGATTGTTGGCTTTTTTCATGTTGATTGAGTTCTTTGTAGATCCTAGCTATCAAGCTTTTTTCTGATTCAAAATATGGAAACATCCTTTCCCATTATGTAGGCTGCTGTCTATTAATTTTGGTTGTTGTCTCCTTAGCTGTACAGAAGCTTTTCAGTCTAATTAAGTTCCATTTGTTTATATTTGTTGTTGTTGCAATTGCCACGGAATTCTTCATAAAGTCTTTCCCCAGGCCGATATCTTCAAGTATTTTTTCTCTGCTTTCCTTGAAGATTTTTATCATCTCATGCCTTAAATTTAAGTCCTTTGTCCATCTTGAATCAATTTTTGTGAGTGGAGAAAGGTGTGGGTCCAGTTTTAGTCGTTTACATGTGGATGTACAGTTCTCCCAGCACCATTTATTGAATAGGGAGTCTTTCCCCAAGTGAATGTTCTTGTTTGGTTTATCAAAGATCAGGTGGCTGTAAGATATCAGTTTCATCTCCTGGCTTTTTATTTGGTTCCAGATGTCTATGTCTCTGATTTTCTGCCAATACCACACTGTTTTGATCACTATGGCCTTTTAGTACAGCCTAAAGTCGGGTATTCTGATGCCCCCAGCTTTGTTTTTATTACTAAGAAATGCCTTAGCTATACAGGTTTTTTTCTGGTTCCATACAAAACACAGAATTATTTTTTCCAAGTCTTGAAAGTACAATGTTGGTATTTTAACAGGGATGGCACTGACTCTGTAGATTGCTTTGGGAAGTATAGACATTTTAACAATACTGATCCTTTCCAGCCATGAGCATGGTATATTCTTCCATTTTTTAATATATTCTGATATTTCTTTTCTTAAGGTTTCATAATTTTCTTTATAGAGGTCCTTCACCTCTTTTTGTGACAAAATAATGCTATTTATTTTATTTTTATTATTCTATTAATAATTCTAGTAAGAACAGTGACTAATACTAAACTGTAGTAGTATTGATTAGCACAACGGATGACAAATCACATTTAATTTTAAATTTGGTTACCTCAAATTTCCTTACTGCAGGTAAAATTAGTTTATTTTGGTAACACACAATATACCTGGGCAAGTGAGCATAATGCATAATAATGAATTCTCAAAATACTCAAATGAGGATAACCACATATATGGTCATTGACCAGCTTATAAAATAGAGAGCTGGATGAGCCTTAGAGGCCAACCCCAAAGGGTTTAATCTACCTCTTTATTATTTTTTACATTTTTAATTTTATTCCAGATTAATGAAGGTACAAATGTTTAGATTGCATTGTTTTCAGTTCTAAGGTAAAGTTCAAGTTGTAGTTGAGCCCTTCACCCAGGGAGTGTGATGAACACTCTCACATTGTGCACGTTAGGTGTTAGGTGAGGTCCTGCCAATCAGCTTCCCTCCTCCCCCTTGTCCTCTCTCTCTTCTCCCCTCCCCCTTGCTAGACCATACTTGTGTTAAAAAAAAAAAACAAACTCTTTTATTCTGAGCATTGACCTGCATTCTTTATCTGGTAAAGGAAAAGAGCAACTTGACCTCTGAGGGTTGAGGAGGAGTAAGATTCTTGGCACAGTGCTTGGGACAGTGCTGTCAGCTTGCAGATGAAGTGATGGTGGTGGTACATGTCTAGGTGAAGGATCATGGGCAGATGGAAGAAGAGGGATAGAGGAGAGAAATGTTTAGGAGATGAAAAAGACAAGATTTGATCAAAAGTTATAGCTAGTTGATCTTGCATTGCATGAATAGATCAAGTTGGGAAGAATTGGCATCTTACATAGCAATGGAATCTTTAAAATGAAAAATGACCATTTATGCAGTCATTATTTTGTCAATTTCCTCATGTTTTTGTGAGTCTAGAAAAGTGATAATTCTTATTTTCCCACTCGGGTAAGCAAGGTGTCCCCAGGAGCTGATGTTGCTGCTTCTTGCTTACATTGGGCTGTTTCTTGGATTCAGGCTGCAATTGCTTTAAGGTGTCATTTTCATACTCACAGTATCTTTTCTAAGGGGGTTTCCAAAGTTGGTGCTGTCAAGAACAATAACACTAGTGTATTTCTTTGCAACACTGACAATAAGTGCATAGCTGTTGCTTTAGAAATTCCAAATCAGTGTCTGAAGGTGATTTGGGACTTGTTTCCACTTTCCCAGGGAAGAAGGGAGTGGCTTGGCTTTGGAAGGATGAGAAGTAAGTTCAATATCTATTAACACTTCCCTTAGAAGGAGGATTTACTGGAAGGATCAGGTGTGTCTGTCCAGGCAGAACCTGGTCACATAGAGGATGCTGCCATTTTAAAAAAGATACCATGGTTCCATCATGAACACATCTTAGAAAATACCATGTCCATCCCTGTCCCCAAAGTCATCCAGGGCTTGAAGATTATGAGGTTCAGAGAGATTCAAACACGTGTAGGGTGAAGAAGAGGTCATTGGTAGAACTTGGTACATAAATAATACAGAAGTGATTTATAGAACTGTGATTGGTTTTCGGACATGCCCAAAGTTCAAGGTAAGAACAGGAATCAGTGTCATTCCTTGAAGATTGAGGAGCAAGTGAATGGCCAAGTGCAGAGAGGTCCAGGAGAATAAGGGTGACGGCAATATTTGTAATTTCTTTTGAGCTGTGTGGTACCAAGAAGTAAGAATAAACATTAGGATCTGCAGGAAGTCAAGTAAGTGAGCAGCCCTGAAGGTGTAAGTGTCCTACCTCACTCTTCTCCACAAAGACGAAAGCCAGTTTCTCTAGTCAAATACAGGACCTCCCAGAGGCTTTATTTGAACACCGAGTTCTCTGTGGCAAGAACTAGACTGGATAAAGCTGGGGGAACCCCAGGTCTCTTGATAAAGACTTAAAATGACTTACCTATATACTTGAGTATAAGCCGAGTCTTTTCAGCACAAAATTTGTGCCGAGTTCGGGTTTTTCGGCACAAATTTTGTGCCAAAAAAACTTGGCTTATACTCAAGTATATACGGTAGTTCTACACTTATTTCCAGTACTCTACAGTTGGGAGAAAAATGCATAGCTGTCCTGGAATATGGAGTACCTCACCTTAGGGACTGATCTGAGCACAACTTGGAGTTATAGTAGGGGGTGGGGAAGATGATGACATATTTCTTAATACATGGCCTGGTTCTTTAAGTGTGATTGCTGGATTTTATGGTAAGATTATGTTTAGATTCATAAGGAACTACCAAAGCGTCTTCCAAAGTGGTGACACTATTTTTCTCTTTCCCACCAGTAACGAAAGAGAATTCCCATTGCTCTGCGTACTCACTAGCATTTGGTGTTTTCAGGGTTTTGGATTTCAGCCATTCTGATAGGTGTGTGGTGGCATCTCATTGTTGCTTTATTTGCATGTTTGCATGTACTTAATGACAGATGGTGTGCTGCATCTCTTCATGTGCTTGTCATCTCCTTTGATGAGGGATATACTTAGAACTTTTGTTCAGTTTTAAGTTATATTGTGTGTTTTCTTCTTCCCCTTGGTCTTATGAGTTCTTTGTATATTTTGGATACACGTCCTTTATCCTATATATTATTTGCAAATACATTCTTCAAATTCATGGGTGTATTTTCAAATGCTTCATAGTATGTAGAGATAAGATGTTTTTAATTTTGATAAAATCTAATGGTGATTTTTTTCATTGATTGTGTTTATTGTGTTTATTGTGTTGTATCTAAAAAGTTATTACCAAACCCATGATACAGATTTTCCCCTATGTTATATTGCAGAAGTTCTGTAGCTTTGCCTTTTATATGTAGGTACATGATCCACTTCGGTCTGTGTCTAGATTTATTTATTTTTGCATGTAAAATATCCAGTTGTTCTGGCATGATTTGTTGAAAAGACTGTCCTTTCTCCTTTGAATTTTCTTTGCTCTTTCTCAAAGAGGATTGATTTGTATGAGTCTGTTTCTGGGCTCTCCTCTGTTCCATTGGTCCATTCGTCTGTTCTTTCCCCAATAACATGCTGTGCCAAGTACTGTAGCTTTGTAGCAAATCATGAAGTTGGGCACCATCAGTCGTGGAGCTTCTTCAGTAATATGATGCATATTCCAAATGTTTTTCCTTTCTGTTTAAACTGCAGAATCTGCACATCCACAAATTACATTGCTGGCATTTTGATTGGGATTGCTTGGCATGTATAGATCAAGTTGAAAATAATTGGTATCTTACATAGCAATGGAATCCATAAAATGGAAATTTCTCTTCACTTATTTAGATATTTGATTTCTTTCATCAGAGTTTTATAGGTTTTCTCAGGTAAGTTCTATAGATATTTATTTCATATTTAAGACCAAAAATCACTTTATAAAAAAGATATTTGCACCAGAATATTATTGTAGCTCAATTCATAATTACTAAGTCATAGAAGAAGCCTAAGTGCCCACTGACACAGGAATGGATTAATAAATGGTGGTATATGTACACCATGGAATATTACACAGCCTTAAAAAAGATGGAGACTTTACCTCTTTTATGGTTACATGGATGGAGCTGGAACATATTCTTCTTAGCAAATTATCTTAAGAATAGAAGAAAAAGTATCCAATCTGCTCAGCCCTACTATGAAAACAATTTATAAACACCCACACTTCCATATGAAAGCTATGACCCAACTAGAGCCCAAGATGAAGGGGAAAGAGGAGGGGGAGGGAAGGGGCGGGAAGAGGGGTGGAGGGAGGGTAATTGGTGTGAGCACACTTGTGGTGCATTTTACATGGGTACATGTTAAATATACTAAGTATAGAATATAAATGTCTTAACACAGTAACTAAGAAAATGAGGTGAAGGCTATGTTAACCAGTTTCATGAAAGTATTTCAAATTGTATGTAAAACCAGCACATTGTACCCCATAATTGCATTAATGTACACAGCTATGATTTAATAAAAAAAAAGATGATAAAAAAATGTTAGGACTACTAAAAGAAGTAAAGTTATAGGACAAAAAATAACATAAAAATCAGTGGTATTCCTTTATACAAACAGTGATCTGTCTGAAAAGATAGTAAGAAAATACCATTCTCAAAACAACCAAAAGAATAAAATATTGAGAAATACATTTAACCAAAGAATTGAAATATTTGTACTATGAAAATTATAAAACATTGATGAGGAAATTGAGGAAGACATATATAAACATAAATACAACTACAGCTTGGACTTTACCAAACACAAACAATGTAACCTAATCATATGTACTCTTATATTAAGGTGAAGTTTTAAGAAAGGATTAACAATTAGGCCATGTGTGGTGACTCATACCTATAATCCTAGCACTTCGGAGGTCAAGGCGGTTGGATTGCCTGAGCTCATGGATTCAAGACCAGCCTGAGCCAGAGTGATCCTTGTCTCTAAAAAAATAGCCAGGCGTTGTGGTGGGCTCCATAGTCCCAGCTACTTGGGAGGCTGAGGCTAGAGAATCACTTGAGCCCAAGAGTTTGAGATTGCTGTGAGCTATGACTCCACAGCACTCTACCCAGGGCAACAAAGTGAGACTCTGTCTCAAAAAAAAACCAAAAAACAAAAAACTAATATTGTTACAGTATCTGTACTCCTCAAAGCAGTCTACAGATTAAATGCAATACTATTGCAATGGCATTTTTTTTTTTTTACAAAAGTAGAAAAACATTAAAATTCATGTGGAACCACAAAAGTCTCAGAATAGCTAAAGCAATCTTGAACACCCTAATCGGAGGCATTGTGCTTCTTGATTTCTGAGTATGTACAAAGCAACACTTTTCAAAATATAAAGCGCTGGCATAAAGACAGATGTAGAAGAATGGAGGAGAATAGAGAGCCCAGAAATAAATCCATAAATTTACAGTCAACTGTTCTTTGACAATGGTGCCAGGAACACACAATAAGGAAGAATAAATTTTTCAGTAAATGGTGTTTGGAAAATTGGATATGCACATGCAGAAGAATGAAATTAGACCCTTATCTCACTCTATGTATAGTAATTAGCTCAAAATGGATTAATGACTTAAACATAAGACTGGGAGCCATAAAATTACTAGGAGAAAACAGAGAAAAACTTCTTGATATCATCTGGGTGATGAAAGTTTAGCTTTGACACCAAAAGTTAAAAAAAAAAAAAAATTGGATTGCATCAAAGGAAAAAGCTTCTACACAGCAAAGTAAACAATCATCAGAATGTAAGGTAACCCACAGAAAGAAAGAACATACCTACAAATGATATATCTTGCAAGAGGTTAATATCCAAAATATATAAGAACTCATATAGTGTACTAGCAAAAAATGAAGAATCTTGATTAAAGATGAGTAAATAGATTGAATAGACATTTCTTCAGAGAATACATACTAAAGACCAATAGGCATATATTCAAAGATGGTCAACATCACCAGTCATCGGGGAAATACAAACAAAAACCACAATGTGAAATCACTTCACAACTGTTGGAATGGCTAATATGAAAAAGACAAAAGGTAAGTTGTTGGCAAGGGTCTGAAGAAAAGGGAACTTTATCCACCACTAATGGGAATTTAAATTGGTATATCCTTTATGAGAAACAGTATAGAGGTTCCTCAAAAATTAAAATATTATATGATTCAGCGATTTCAATACTGGGTATATATCCAAAGGAAATGAAATGAGTATGTGGAAGAGTTATCTGAATCCTTGTGTTCATGGAAGCATTATTCACAATAGCCAAGACAGGGAAGCAAACTTTGTGTCCATTGACAGATAAATAGATAACGAAAATGTATGTGTGTGTGTGCAGCTTTTATTTCAACCAATTTATTTAGTACTTTTTCCATTTCATATCATGAGAAGAACTGATTCAACATTTCTTTTACCTCCATTAGAGCAGTTGGTACTCAAATTGTGCCACTGGACTTTAGAATGATTTGTGGCATGTTTCACTTCATCAGAACCATTTGATTGAATAGATCTGCTTAAAGCTTCATCTCCTCCAACTTCTTATTCTTATTTTCTTCTTTGATCTTGCCAACCAGTTTATATATTTATTTATTTTCTGTATACGGGGGTGACGGTGGTTCCAGCCTCTTACACCTGCTGTGAAGCTTTGGCTTAAGCTCATCCCCCTCGTCCCCTTGCTGCTCTAGCTTTTCTTTCCCATGTCACAGCTTCTGGCTTTTTAATTTTAATTTCAATCTTTGTTGAACGGCATTTAGATGTGCTCTGTTCTGGTATGACAAGATGAAGTTTCAGTTTTACCAAAGCAGAAAACTTGTTTTCTGAAAATCCCACAATTTATGTCATTCTTCTGAACTTTACCACATTTAATTATTACTTGATACTTGGTGCCAGTAAACTTGATTTTTGATTGACTTTATTAAGTCCACTGAGATGCAAGTGCTTCAGATTCTGGTTGATTCTGAGCTGCTTGACACTTTTTAATTCAGAAAATGAAATTAGCAACTGTACTAATTTTGCCCTCTGTAAAAGGTCATTGTGTATCTATGCAGTGGAATATCATCTTTATAAAGGAGGGAAACCCTGCCACTTGACATAATGAACCTGGAGGACATTATGCAAAGTGAAATAAGACAGACAACAAGACAAATACTGTGTGTTCTCACTTACATGTGGAATCTGAAAAAGTCAAACTCATAGAAGCAGGCAGTAGAATGGTGTTGCCAGAGGCTGGGGAGATGGGAAATGGAAGATGTTGGTAAAATGTTATACAAGAAGAATAAGTTTTGAAGATCTAATGTACAGCATGTGACTGCAATTAACAATATTGTATTGTATACTTGAAATTTTTTAAGGTAATATATTTTAAGTGTTTGCAGCACAAAAGAAAAAAATGGTATATGGCACACCTTCTGAGTGAAGTACTCAAATACAACCTGGGGTTTTTCTAACAAATGAAAATAATGTAACATAATCATATGTATGGTTATATTAATCTAAAATTTTTTAAAAACATGGCACCTTTGTGAGATGATGGATACATTAATTAGCCTGATTGTGGTGATCATTTCACAATTATATGTATATCAAAACATCAACTTGTGCACCTTAAATATATACAGTTGTTATTCATCAACTACCTAAATAAGACTTAAAAATAGAGACAATGGCAGACTTCATGTTATAGATATTTAATCCAAATTTTAAAAGAAGATAAAAAAGAACCATTTCCTCTGTTGTGATCTTTTTAAGAAGATGAAAAGTCACAAGCTACAGATTGGGGGAAATATTTTCAAACTACGCATTTTGCAAAGGAATAGTATCTACAATGTATGAAGAATTCTCAGATTTCAACAGTAAAAGGTAAACAGTTCAGGTAGAAATGGGACAAAAGATGTGAAGAGATATTTCTCTCAAAAGGAAGAATAAGCATATGAAAGATGATTAGCCTACTTAACATCATAGTTTAGCCTAGCCTACGTTAAATTGTGCTCAAAAAACTTGTACTATTAGCCTACAGTTGGGAAAAAACACAAAGCCTATTTTATAATAAAGTGTGAAATATCTCATTTAATTTATTGACTACTGTTCTGAAAATGAAAACCAGAATGGTTGTGTGGGTTCTTGAAGTAGGATTTGTACTGAATGGATATTGTTTTCACACCATTATACCGTCAAAGAGCCTAAAATAACCATTCTCAAGTCAAGGACCATCTGTATTGACAATTCCAAATGCTGGTGGGAATGCAAAAAAAAAAAAAAAAGGAATCAATCGTAGATTGCTAGTGGGGATGGGAAATGGTACAGCTGCTCTGGAAAACATTTGGGCAGGTTTTGAAAACATGAAACATTTAACTGAAAATAAACTGAAGAATAGCCCAAATTGCACTGCTGGGCATTTCTGCCAGTGATACGAAAACTTCAGTTCACACAGAAAACCTGTACATAAAGTGCTTATAACATTTTTACAGGTAACAGCCTTAATCTGGAAATAACCCAGATCTCCTCCATAATACTACCCAGCAATGAAAAGCAATTAACTGCTGATACATTGAATAACTAGAATGACTCTTCAGAAAATTATTGTGAGTATAAAAAAGACAATCTCTAAAGGTTACATACTATCTGACTCCATTTAAATAAAACTCTAATTAAGTGAGGTCCCCCCAAATACTCTCCCTCCTCCTGAGATGTGCATGATACAATAGAACATTTCAAAACTATTAAGAATATAGTTGTGAGGGATGTGTTAATCAGTTCAATGTAAGCATTTAACATTGTATATCACATCAGTACACTGAACCCCATAAATGCATCAATGTACACAGTTATGATTTAATAAAAACAAAAACAAACAAATAAATAAAACTCTCAAAATGACAAATTAGAGAAATGGACAGCAGATTGAGTGGTGGCTAGGGATTAAGGAGTGTGGGCAGGAGGCTAGTGGGTATGGCTTTAAAATGGCAACATGGTGGATACTTGTAATGGAAATGCTCTGAACCTTGACTGGATCAGTGTCAGTATTGTAGTGATACTGTCTTTTGTTTTGCAAAGTGTTACTATTAGGGAAATCTGGATAAAGTGTACATGGAATCTCTCTGTATTCTTTCTTACAACACTGTGTCAATCTACACTTACATCAAAATAAATGTTTAAAATATATTGTCTAACCAGGTCTACAACTTCATCATTGAGGTATCAAGATTATATTTTATAAGAGGAATCAGTGTTTGCAAATCATTTCCACAGTTGCTTTTTCCTCAACTCTGTGGCTCACCACATTTCATCGTATTCATAGTGAAGAAAGTAATTTCCTGGCAGGTTAGGGATCTTGGTGAATTTCTGAGCCCACAGAGAACCAGGATGCTCCACAGTAATAGGAATGACAGGTGAGAAGTAGAACAAAGGAATTTTCTCACTTTTCATTCCTGACTTTATAATGTATGAATTGATCAAGAATTAAAACAAGATCCTGGATGGCAGAGGTAATTTATTTTTTATTTTATTTAATTTTTTTTTTCTGAGTAAACATTTTATTTTTTTCTCTTAACAATTTTTTTATTAAATCATAACTGTGTACATAATGCATTTATGGGGTACAATGTGCTGATTTTATATACAACTTGGAATGCTTACATCAAACCGGTTAAAAACGCCTTCACCTCACTTACTTAACTATTGTGTTAAGACATTGATACTCTACTCTTAATAGATTTGACATGAACCCTTGCAATGTGCACTATAGATGAGATCTCACCAATTACCCTCCATCCACCTGGCCTCCCCCTCCCCTCCCTTCACCCTCCTCTTTTCCCCTTCATCCTGGGCTACAATTGTGTTTTATCCTTCATATGAAAGTGGATGATTATATATTGTTTTGATAATAGTATTGAGTACATCGTATACTTTTTCTTCCATTCTTGAGATACTTTACTAAGAAGAATATGTTCCAGCTTCATCCATGTAAACATAAAAGAGATAAAGTCTCCATCTTTTTATGGCTGCATAATATTCCATGGTATAAATATACCACCGTTTATTAATGTATTCGTGGGTTGATGGGAACTTGGGCTTTTTCCATGACTTGGCAATTATGAATTGGGTTGCAATAAACATTCTGGTGCAGATATATTTGTTGTAAAGTCATTTTTGGTCTTATGGATAGGAATTGCAGCATCAAGCCACAGGTCTACTTTTAGTTCTCTAGTGTTCCCAAACTTCTTTCCAAAAGGAACATATTAGCTTGCATTCCCACCAGCAGTGCAGAAGCGTTCCCTTTTATCCACATTGGTGCCAACATCTGTAGTTTTGGGATTTTGTTATATGTGAGTTAATGGAGTTAGATGATATCTCAAAGTGGTTTTTATTTGCATTTCTCTGATGATTAAACATGAGGAGCAACTTTTCATGTGTTTGTAGGCCATGCACCTGTCTTCTTCACAGAAGCTTCTGTTCAAGTCTCTTGCCCACAATGAAATGGGATCACTTGTTCTTTGCTTATTAATTAGTTTGAGTTCTCTGTGGATTCTAGTTAATCAGACCTTTGTCAGAAACATAACCTCCAAATACCTTCTCCCATTATCAGGGCTGTCTTCTTGCTTTACATACTGTGTTCTTGTCTGTGCAGAAGCTTTTGGTTTGATCATATCTCAGTAATATATTTTTGGTGTTGCTTCAATTGCCAGGGGAGTCTTCCTCATAAAATACTCTCACAAGCCAATTTCTTCAAGTGCACCTCTGCACTCTCTCCAAGTACATTTATAGTTTCATGCCTTATGTTTAAATCTTTTATCCAGTGAGAATCAATCTTTGTTAATGGTGAAGGGTGAGGGTCCAGTTTCAGTCTTCTGTAAGTCACCAGCTAATTCACACAGCACCATTTGTTAAATATGGAATATTTCCTCCAATTTTTGTTTTTGACAGGCTTATCAAAGATCAAATGATAACAAGTGGCTGAGTTCATCTCTTGGTTCTCTATTCTGTTCCATACATCTACCTCTCTATTTTTGTGCCACTACCATGCTGTTTTGATCACTATAGATTTATAGTATAGTCTGAGGCTTGATTCCTCCTGATTTGTTTTTATTTCTGAGTAATGTCTTACCTATTCAAGGCTTTTTCTGATTCCATATAAAAAGAAATACTATTTTTTTCCAGATCTTTAAAGTATGACAGTGGTGCTTTAATAGGGATTGCATTAAAATTGTATAATGCTTTGGGTAATATGGACATTTTAACAATGTTGATTCTTCCCAACCATGAGCATGGTATGTTTTTCCATTTGTTAACATCTTCGGCTATTTCTTTTCTCAGAGTTTCATAGTTCTCTTTATGGAGATCTTTCATATCCTTTGTTAGGTAAATTACCAAATAGTTCATATTCTTTAGCACCATTATAAAAGGAATGGAGTCCTTTACTGTTTTTTTTCAGCTTGACTATTGTTGGTTTATATAAAAGCTACTGAATTGTAAGTACTGATTTTGTATACTGAGACACTGCTATATTCTCTGATAACTTTTAAGAGTTTTGTAGTTGAGTCCCTGTGTTGGTATAAAGCCTATTTTATCTGTGAATAAAATTGCAACCCCTGCTGTTTTCTGATATCTATTTGCCTGAATTGTAGGTGTCCATCCCTTCACCCTGAGTCTATTTTTATCCTTTAAGGTAAGATGAGATTCTTGTATGCAACAGATATCTGTCTTGAGTTTTCGTATCCAGTCAGCCAACCTGTGCTTCTTTAGTGGATAATTTAAGTCATTCACCTTAATTGAGACTATTGATAAGCATGGAAGTTTTTGGTTGTCATCTTTTTCAAGTGTCCAGTGGATATTTTTAATCCTTTTACTATTATAGGATGTTAGGTTTTGTTCAAAACTTTCTGGGTGAGTTTACATTGGTGGTAGACCAATAAGCTGATCGTTATGGAGGATGGTTCTGAGAATATCCTGGAGGGCTGGTTTAGTTATGGCAGGTTTCTTTAACATGTGTAGGTCCGTAAAGTATTTGATTTCTCCATCACAAATGAAACTCAGTTTAGCTGGATATAGGATCCCAAGTGAAAGTTGTTTTGTTTTAGGAGATTGAAGGTTGATCACCATTCTCTTCTGACTTGAAAAGTTTAAGCTGAGACATCTGCAGTCATTCTGATATTCTTCCCCTTGTAGGTTATGATTTTCTTACATCTGGCTACTTGCAGAATTTTTTCCTTCATATTAACTTTGGCAAAGTTAATTACAATGTGCCTAGGAGATGCTTCATTTGGATTGAGTCCTGCTGGGGTTCTGAAACTGTCTTGCTACCTGAATTTCTGTATCTCTTGCTATGCTTGGGAAGTTCTCTTCCATTATATCTTGGAGTAGAGCATCAGTGATTTTAGGACCATCCTCTTCTCCTTTAGAAATTCTTATAAGGCAAATGTTTGATCTTGTGGAGTGGTCCCACAACTCTCTCAGGGAATGATCTATTTTTGGTTTCTACTTCTTTACCTCTTTGGGAATTTTGGAGCCTTCAAAAGCTTTGTCTTTGTCTTTGTCTACCTCAGAGATCCTTTCTTCTGCCTAGTGCCTTCTGTTACTGAGGGATTCTACTGTATTTCTTATTTCTTTGGAGTCTGCAGTTTCTTTCCTCATTGTGTTTAAATCTTTGGAGATTTTGTCTTAGAATTCATTGATTTCTTGAGACAACTCAAGAAATCAATGAATTCGAATTCCAAATTTACTTCCAAATTCTAATTCCAATTCTAATTCCAAATTTTCTTCCATTCTATTAGTCTTATTTGCCATCCATATTCTGAATTCTATTTCTGACTTTTCAGCCGTTGGTTTATGAATGGCATCTTCTGTTGTGTCTCCTTTATCTTTCCTTGGGAGAGTTGATCAACTCTGATTATTCATGTTGCCAGAGTTTTTCTACTGGTTCCACCCCATGATTATTTTTCACAGTTTAGGTAGAGAAGATGGTAATGTGAGATTGGATTGAGGGCTCTTGGAGTTGTAGTTAACCAGCCTTTACCAAAGAACTGGGACTGGTGACTGTGGCTTTTCCCCTACAGCTTTACAAAGGTCCCTTTCAATCCTGCAGCATGAGACTCTGGGGACCTGCTTGGTGTGATGGGGCTAGGTGGCTTTATCTTGTATTCAGGTAGCCTCTATCCTATTCTAGTGAATTAGTGACTTTGGGCTGAAATCTCAGCTGGGGAGAGATACAAACAACTGAGACACTCACCCCTCATGGGCAACAATTGGAAGAGGAGAATCAGTCCCTCCCACAACAGCACAACAAGGGCTCAACCTTGGAGGGTCCCCAGGTGGCTGTCCCAGGTCAAGCGTTTCAAACCAATTGTCCCAGTCAGCATAAATGCAGATCAAGAGGAGAGTTCAAAAGGTGTCCAGAAACCATGCCTTAAATTTAGGTCTTTTAACCATCATGAATCAATTTTTGTGAGTGGAGACAGGTGCGGGTTCAGTTTCAGCATTTTACATGTAGATATCCAGTTCTCCCAGCACCATTTATTGAATAGGGATTCTTTCCCCAGTGTATGTTCTTATTTGGTTTATCAAAGATTAGGTGGCTATAAGATGTTAATTTCATTTCCTGGTTTTCTATTCAATTCCAAATGTCTTATGTCTCTATTTTTGTGACAGTACCATGTTGTTTTGGCCTTGTAGTACAGCCTAAAGTTTGGTATGCTGATGCCCCCAGCTTTGTTTTTATTACTAAGAACTGCTTTAGATATATGAGGTTTTTTCTGGTTCCATACAAAATGAAGAATCATTTTTTTCCAAGTCTTGAAAGTATGATCTTGGTATTTTAATAGGTATGGCATTGAATCTGTTGATTGCTTTGGAAAGTATAGACATTTTAACAATGTTGATTCTTCCCAGCAATGAGCATGGTATGTTCTTCCATTTGTTAATATCCTCTGCTATTTCTTTTCTTAGGGTTTTATAATTTTATTTATAGAGGTCCTTCACCTCTTTTTTAGGTATAGTCCTAGGTATTTCATTTTCTTGGAAGCTACAGTGAAGGGAGTTGTGTCCTTAGTTAACCTCTCATCTTGGCTATTTTGGTGTATACAAAGGCTACTGACTTGTGGACACTGATTTTATACCCTGAGACATTATTGTATTTTTTGATGACTTCCAGGAGTCTTGTGGTTGAGTCTTTGGGGTTCTCTAAGTATAAGATCATATCAGCAATGAGGGAGAGTATGACCTCCTCTGCTCCCATTTTTTTTTTTTTTTTAATTAAATCATAGCTGTGTACATTTATGCAATCTTGGGGCACCATAAACTGGTTTTATAGACTGTTTGACACATTTTCGTCACACTGGTTAACATAGCCTTCCTGGCATTTTCTTAGTTATTGTGTTAAGACATTTACATTTTACATTTACTAAGTTTCACATATACCCTTGTACGATGCACCACAGGTGTAATTTCACCAATCACCCTCCCTTTGCCCACCTCCCACCTCCCGCCACTCCCTTTTCCTCTTCCCCCTATTCTTGGGTTATAACTGGGTTATAGCTTTCATGTGAAAGCCATAAATTAGTTTCATAGTAGGGCTGAGTACGTTGGATACTTTTTCTTCTATTCTTGAGATACTTCACTAAGAATAATTATGTTCCAGCTCCATCCATGTAAACATGAAAGAGGTAAAGTCTCCATCTTTCTTTAAGGCTGCATAATAGTCCATGGTATACATATACCACAATTTATTAATCCATTCATGGATTGATAGGCACTTGGGCTTTTTTCCCATGACTTAGCAATTATGAATTGGGCTGCAATAAACATTCTGGTACAAATATCTTTGTTATGATGTGATTTTTGGTCTTCTGGGTATATGCCTAGTAGAGGAATTATAGGATTGAATGGCAGATCTATTTTTAGTTCTCTAAGTGTTCTCCAAACATGTTTCCAAAAGGATTGTATTAATTTGAATTCCCACCAGCAGTGTAGAAATGTTTGCTTTTCTCCACATCCACACCAACATCTCTGGTCTTGGGATTTTGTGATATGGGCTGATCTTACTGGAGTTAGATGATATCTCAAAGTAGTTTTGATTTGCATTTCTCTGATGATTAAAGATGATGCTCTGCTCCCATTTGGATGCGCCTTATTTCTTTCTCTTGCCTAATTGTACTGGATAGAACTTCTAGCACTATATTGAATAGTAGTGGCAAAGGAGGACAACCTTGTCTGATTCTAGTTCTATGTGGAAAAGCTTTCAGTTTTACTCCATTCAGTAAAATATTAACTGAGTTTGTCAGAGATAGCTTTGATCAGTTTAGGAAATATGCCACATATGCCTAAAGCCTTCAGTGTTCTAATTAGGAAAGGATGCTGGATTTTATTGAATGCTTTTTCTGCATCTATTGAGAGGATCATATAGTCTTTGTTTTTGCTTCTGTTGATATAGTGCATAAAATTTATGGACTTGTGTATGTTAAAGCACCCTTGCATCCCTGTGATGAAATCTGATCATGATGTATGACTTTTTTGATGATAAACTGTAATCTCTTGGCTAGGATTTTGTTGAGAATTTTGCATCTATATTCACTAGTGAAATTGCTCTGAAGTTCTCCTTTTTAGTTGGTTTTTTCCTTGTTTTGGTATCAGGGTGATGTTTGCTTTGTAGAACATATTGAGGAAGATTCCTTCCTTCTCAATTTTTTGGAATAATTTCTGCACGATGGGTATGACCTCTTCTTTGAAGGTTTGATAGAATTCTGATGTGAAGCTGTCTGGACCAGGGCAATTTTGTTTGGGAGATATTTTTTATTGCTTCTTTGATCTCAGTGCTTGAAATTTATTCAAGATAGATAAAAGACCTAAATTTAAGGCATGAAATGATAAAAATCCTCAAAGAAAGCATAGGAAAAATACTTCACAATATCACCCTGGAGAAAGACTTTATGAAAAAAGACTTCCATGACAATTGCAACAACCACAAAAATAAACAAATGGGACTTAATTAAACTGTACAGTTAAAGAGACAACTACCAAAGCAAATAGACAACCTACACAATGAGAAAGGATATTGGCATATTTAGAATTAGACCAAAACTTGATAACTTAGATCTATAGAGAACTCAAATTAATCCACATGAAAAAAGCCAAAAATCCCATATATCAATGGGCAAGAGACATGAATAGAATCTTCTTTAAAGAAGATAGATGAATGGCTAGCAAACATGAAAAAAATGCTCATTGTCCCCAATTATCAGAGAAATGCAAATCAAAACCACCCAGAAATACCATCTAACCCCAGCAAGAATGGCCCACATAACAAAATCTCAAAACTGCAGGTGTTGGCGTGGATGTGGAAAGAAAGGAACACTTTTCCACCGCTGGTGGGACTGGAAACTAACAATCATTTTGGAAGGAAGTATGGAGAACTCTCAAAGAATTCAAGCTAGACTTCCCATTTAATCCTGTAATCTCATTAATGGGCATCTACCCAGAAGGAAAAAAATCCTTCTACCATGAGGACACTTGCACTAGACTGTTTATCAAAGCTCAATTTACAATTACTAAAATGTGGAAACAGCCTAAATGCCCACCAACCCAGGAGTGGTTAACAAGCTGTGGTATATGTACACCATGGAATACTATTTAGCCACTGAAAATGATGGAGTCTTTTTATCTTTTGTATTGACCTGGATGGAAGTGGAAGATATTCTTAGTAAAATGTCACAAGAATGGAGAAGCATGAATCCTATACTCAATTTTGATATGAGGACAATTAATGACCTAGTACACATTGGATAGTGAGGGAAGGGGAGAACAGAGAGAGAGAAGGAGGGAGGGGGCTGGAGGAAAGGAAGAGCAGAGAGAGGGAAGGAGGGAATGAGGGAAGGGGGCGGGAGAAGGAAGACCAGAGAGAGGGAAGGAAGGTGGAGGCTGGAGGTTTATAAGTGGGACTTTACCTAACAAATGCAATCAGTGTAACCTGGTTACTTGTACCCTCAGTGAATTGTCAACAATAAAAAATAGTAAAAAACTCCAGGAGCCCCCTCCCCCCCAAACCCAAAAGGTGTTCAGCAACCAGACAGCAGGGTTCCACTGGCAGCTGAAGTGTGACTCACTTCAGTGCTCAGTGGAGTCAGAAAGGCCTGCCCAGTGAAACAGTTAATCCAGGGGGGATTGTCTTCTTCCCACCTTGCCCCTCAGCCATGCCCAGTCACTGGTAATCCTGCGGGGTCGTGGCCCAGTTCCCTCCACTGAGCAAATGAGCCAGAAATTCCCCTGCCAGAGTCAAAGGGGAATCAGTACCTCCTTGGCTGGACCACTGCACTCTGCCACCAGCAGACAGGGGGAGCTAAAGCCTGACTCTCTCTGGTGCTCATTGGATACTGAAGAGTGTTCCACCTGAATCTGTTTCCAAGCCAGGGGTTAATGTTGCAGTGTATGTTTTTCTCCCTCAGAGAGCATGCCTCTGCCCCAGATGCACTCCTCCTCTGGTACTCCTTCAGGGTGAGGTCTGGCTCCTTGTGGTCCACAGAATTGGGAAAGTGTCTCTCCAAAATTTGGCCCTGGCAGGAGCGCACCACTATTGCTGCTGTGTGGCAGATGCCCTAGCACGTGTCCCCATACCTCTGCCTGCCACTGATATGTGTTTTGGTGGTGCTGGGCCAGTCACCCTCCCCCTGCCTTTCTCTCCACTTCTACATGAGTCACAGTTTCAGTGTAGCTGCACTGCCATGGCTCATGCAATGCCCAGCCCTAGCAAGGAACCACCAGACACTCCAGGCTCTGCAGTGGGTAGGCTTCCAGACTACAGGGGCGAGGGTGGACTGGCAGTTCAGAATGGCAGGGAAAATGTTTTTTCAACTTTTATTCTGGGCAAGAGAATGCCCATACTGACAGCGGGATCCCTCTGGAGAAGGAGTCCCGGCCTTCAGGGACTGTCTCCCATGGGAGGAAACAAGAGGTCTTCTATTCACTGCTCACTTGTAGAGATCACAGTGAACCCCTCTCTTGGGGGGGGGGTGAGGGGATGGGATGATCTCTCATCCTCTTTGGGATGGGTTTTGTACCTGAAATTTGCTTCCTTGGAGTTGCAGTTTGCCTCATCAGGGATGATGTGCACTTATCAATCTCTCTCAGCTCAGCTCCTGACCTTCAGCTTTATTGGGTTCATTCTGGCCATTATCTCTACCTCCAGACGAGAGCTTCTGTTGAAAGCTGCCTCCAGTCGGCCATCTTACCTCACCCCTGTCTGTCTACCTAATTTTTTTTTTTTTTTTTTAAACGAGAGCTGTGATCCTTCTCATTTCTTTCTCTGAGTTTTGCAGACTTGGTGAGTGCATCATATTTGTGACTTGACCTACAACACAGAGGTTTTTGTGAATTAACAACTTGGATTTCCCATATGGAAACATTAGACCAAGTAGGACAAGAAATAAACTTAATGATAATAAAATACACAAAAGAGTTACTACTTGGACTAATTTATCGTAGGATTTGATCTAAAATTTCTGTCATTGAAGAAACTGGATGTTAAGTATTAAACTACATTTAGAAATCATTAGAGCTGATAATCACACTTTTTAGAATATACTCTGAACAAATTCTGCTATAATGTGATAATAAACTATGCTTAATTAGTCTAAAATCTTAATTATCTAGCATAAAAATAAGTAATATCTTTTTCATGACCAAGAAACACCATTTTTTGTTTTGGATAAAAGCAGGGCTGAAAAAGGAACATTTGTTCAAACCTGGGAACATAGGCACATCTAGGTGACTTACTGACTTTGTTACTTGTTTGCAGACAGCTGCTTGATGAACGCTGAGCTCAGCTGGCTGCTGTGTCTGCGAGACAGCTGCTTGATGAACGCTGAGCTCAGCTGGCTGCTGTGTCTGCGAGGTGGGGCCGCTGTGCCCCTGCAGGAGGATAGAACTTTGCTGCTCGGCTCATGGCGTTATCGCCCCACCTGGCTTTCCACTTGCTGCCCAACCCTTCAGAGCAGCGGCCACAGCTCAAGTGCCCCATAGTCCTGATCAGGGGCAGGGAGGGCAGACCTGGGCTAGGGACCCCATATGTCCTTGCCTGAGTCCGCACTACTGTTGGACAACAGATGGTTTATGGCACTTTCTTAAGGCAATAGTCTTGGTGATCTGTAGGTAATAATGTATTTTCCTGAGCATTTTATTTTTATCTCATTAAAATTCAGAATGGAAAGAAACTTTTGTTCCCTTTTTGGTTCCCTTCCTAATTAACTTAGTACAATTTTAAAAGTCAATAGTTGCTGAAGGTCAAGTTGTCTAATGTTTTTGCTTTCATGGAATGATCACGTTTGAAGCCTGGTGGCTCCTCTGCTGCCAGAGACCCCTTTGGTCACCGTGGCATATTGGACCATCATGATATATTTCTTTTTTGTTGTCCTAGAAGGTCCAGGAATCGGACATTTTAGTATCTCAGTCCTAGAAATTTTCCCAGCTCCTTGAGATGTGTAAGGTAAGACAATTAAGTCTGTGAATTCATCCTAGAAGAAGCGTTACCTACCTCATTGCTGAGTATCACTATGGTCCAGAAATTATGCACTCTATCTGAAAATAGAATTAATGATTAGGGAACCCATCACACACTGTAGGGAGAGAACACTCACAGCCACTGTGAATTCACTGGAGTATTAGAAATCTCTCACCCAGAGCAGAGGCATTACAAGATATGAAATGGGATTGAACTAATTTGACCTTAGGATCAAACTTGTGTTGTCTCTACATGACTGTGACCCTTCTGATCCCTTGACACAGATGTAACAAGGGAACTTGGAGAAAACTTTTGGACACAGCTATCTCCAGATTGTTATTATCTTGGAGAGAATAAAGTAAAATTAAGGGGCAGGTGCAGTGTTTCACTGGGGACTTCATGGTCCTGTGCTCCCCAGTGGGATGTCATCTCCTTCCTGTGGAAGCTAAAATTGCAGGCCTGCAGAGAGCTGAGCTAATGGCAATCCCTTTTTTAAAGCTGTGCATGTTCCTCTCATATACACCGAAGAGGCACATCTGGGTAAGTGCCTCTTTATTCTGCAGATAAAGAATCAGTATGTAGCCAAGGTCCTGGCAGGTCATGAAAGGAGACAAATTGGGTCTGATGGTGAAGTTTTGGTAGCCTCAGAATAGACATCAGCTTTAAAAGTCTACAGCTCAGAAGATTATTTCTGTATAGTGATATGGAGATATCTGCTTTTCAATATATTTAGCCTTTTATGTAATGACTAATAAAAATTAGGACTTTTATATCAAATAATAAATTTTAGGTTTCATTTATCTGGTAAAGTAACTTTATATACTTTGTGTATCAGTTCTCAAGGTACATATTATGTTTTCTGGTCATTTGGTTAAACTTTACGTATTCATTAGGGAAATGATTAATTTTAACTTCATATTTTTTATTAAATATCCTTAGTTTTGCCCCTATAATTTTCATTATTTAGAGCCATTATTTTATAAGTACCTTCTGGTACTTCTAATAATTTAAAAAATAATTTTAATTTTAAAAAACAAATGAGGTTCTTTGTTCAAAACCTTATCTTACAGATTTTAACTTCACATTCTTACAAACCATCTACCAGTATTTTCTCATGAAGTCCTTCTTGTTGGAGTTTTTGTTTCACAAATGTCAAATTAATTGATGTCAGCATGTAAGCCTGTGCTGTATTAGTTAGGAAATTTCATATTAGAGGATAGTGTCAATGATGGTGCAAGTGCAATAAATGTAATGAAAACAGTGATGACAATGGTCATGTTCCTGCCTAAGTACTGAAGGCCTAAAGATATCTCCTGGAAGCTGATAAGGAGATAGATTATTCATGTTTATTTTCTTTTCTTTATGTAATATTCATTTAAAAATATCACTTTCTTTAATTGATAATGGACTTTCCCAAATCCATTTAGTTTAGAAGAAAATGTAGAATAAGATGAATTCCATCTGTTCCTAATCTTTATGATTGGGTTTTAGTTGCTTGTTTTTTTCCCAAACTATATCTATTTATGGGTTTATTGTGAACAGATGAACTAACCTGTTCACAAGATTAGTTTTGTATTTTATGTATCTGTTTCACTGATACATAACTAATTAACATAGTTAACATAACTAGTTAACATAACAGTTAACTAATCAATTAGTTCAACAGATGAACTAATTCTTGTTACATAGGTACAAGAATATGATGATTAACAAAAAGCAGAGCTGTTTAGTAAGAAATCGAGGCATAGCTGTTAAGGCATTCCCCTGAAGAACTGTTTGAATTTCACAGTAATGACAGCTTACTGTTTGTGAAAATGCATCTCTGGGGTTTCATGTTTTTGTTTAGTTTCGTTTTCCCTTTAGATTAATACTTTTTCCTGATTTTTCTCATGATAAATTTGAAAAATATTAATACCAGAGATATGCTAGCTGCAGAGGTGTACCCTGATCTCTACAATTCTTCCAGTTTGAAAAAAAAAAAAAAGGCAATGGATAATTTTTACTCATGGCTTTTTGGAACTAGTTGCCATTAGTTTACCCAAATATCCTGTGAGTTCTTTATTCTCCTGGAGTTCATACGCTTTGCAGTATTCTTGGCGCTGTGCATTTACTCAGCACTGATGTCCAGTTGGTGGTGATTTTGCCTTTCCTGACCGTGCCGAGTGTTTCTCCATTGTGCTTGTCATAGTTTTTCAGTCAGAATTGTGGCATAAGGTAGAGTGTGTTGCCCAGTACACATGGCCCTAAACACAGTAATGTGGCGCATGATTGGTCTCATTTCCCAGATACCTTATTTTTTAAATTCTGATTTATAGATGATAATGATAGTGATGGTAATAAAAGTGAAGTTGATATATATCTTAACAAATCAAAGCATGCTCGTTCATGTATCTAAGCACATCACTAAGTGCTAGATAATAGATTGTAATATCATGTCAGCACTGAGAGGCGTGCATGATTGTGCTCATGTCGAGTAGTGAACCAGTGTGCCCTCCCTTCACCCTGTAATCTCTGTGCCCCACTGCCCCTTGCACTGGGGTTGGCTGAGGGGTTCTTCCTTCCCCTGCACACTCCACTGCCCTCCTGACCTTTGGCTCAGTTGTGTGACTTAGTTTGTGGCCTGTTTGATGGTAGTGTGTATCCCATGAGTTCAGTAATGGCAGGATATGTGATGTGATTGTTTCTTTCACCTGAGTTGTAATGGCACTATTACCTGGGTTTCATTTCTCCCGAGAGTACCCCAGCTTTCACAATCAGTTATGAGAACTCCTGACAGTGACTTTTCAAAGTGAAAGAACAGATTCCCCTTTGGCATATCTTACTCCCTGTATTTGTTTTTCCCTAATCTTCCCACTTAGCCTTTCCTCCCTCTTTTACAATGTGTCCTATCTGTGACCTGATGCGGAAGTTTCCTCCATGTTATTTTCCCAGTGATTTACATCACCATATATATAATGCCAAGTCTCTGTGATAGCAGCTTGTTTATTTCCAGTGTAAAATGTGATTTTTGTGCTCAATACATCGGTCAAGCCAGGTGCTGCCTTAGCATCAGCCACCTGTCAGAGCTGTGTTTGGGGAGTCTCTTTGCTCATCTTGCCAATGGCAGAGAGTTTCTGTTCTGTCCCTAAACTGTGCTGCGCCAGTCAGGTGTGAGCATGATGCAGCACAGTGGGAGAGGACACGCTGGGGGAATTCCTTTCAGCTTGCTCTTGTGAAATGTTCATATTCTCCAGAATATACTTCCTGATAAAATATTATACAGAAATAGCTGTATACTTAGGTATTTTAAAGCTATATGTACTTTTAAGCATAAATTTGAGCCATATGTATTTTATGTATCTGTTTCACTGATAAAGTTTTGTGTCTCTTTTGGAGACACCTAGGTGACTGAAAAAATATTTTCTGTGGTCCCACCTGGCATTACATGGAGGAAAGATAAGTTGATATATTGATTACATCAAATCGTGTCATTTTCTTGATTTATACTTTGGAAAATGGAGATTATTTTTTCCTGCTCCTACTGTGGGATTTCACCTTTAGAAAAATATTATTTTTCTGTGGTTTTAGAACAATGAACCACTGAAGCCATTATTTCCTGAATATTATTTCAAATTAATGGTACCTCTATAGTCCTGGCTTTCCTAAAAATTTTACTGTCTCCTAAGTAGTAATAAACAATGCTGGAGGTAATATAGTTTTATGCCTTTAATTCACAGATGATGAAAGGAAGCAACTTGACCAGTTTTTACAAGGCTGTGTATTTGTGTTTTAAAAACTGAATTAAAGCAAAGCATGTAGGGTTGCTCCTTGACCTACAATGGGGTTATGTCCTGACAAATGCATCATAGGTCAAAGATATCATAAGTGGAATATACATTTAGAACCCCGATAAGCTCATCTTAAAGTATAAAAATTATAAATTGAAAGTCCAGATGCTCCTTGATTTACAGTGAAGCTATGTCACAATAAACCCACGGTAAAGCTGAAAAACTCACAAGTCAAACTATCAGAAATTGGAGACAGTATGTATTTCACTGCAGTAACATAATGGAAGGCAAACTTAGAATTTTTAATTCACTTTATTTCATTCTTTTAATGTATTACCTTTTTTTTGAGAGAGAGAGAGAATCTTAACTTGTCGTTCTGGGTAGAGTGTCATGGCATCACAGCTCACAGCAACCTCAAACTCTTGGAATTAAGTGATTCTCTTGCCTTAGCCTCCCAAGAATCTGGGACTACAGGTGCCTACCACAATGCCTGGCTATTTTGTTGTTGTTGCAGTCATCATTGTTTTAGCTGGCCTGGGCTGGGTTTGAACCCGCCAGCCTTGGTGTATGTGACTGGTGCTCTACCAGCTGAGCTACGGGCACCTCCTAATATATTACCTTTTAAATGTTATTATGTATCTACTACATATTTGATGTATCAATTTGATGTTGCTAAACTATTGCCAGTATGTATTTTGTGAGTCACATGAAACAGATGTACAGAAGTAGGTATATGCCACTTACAAATAGATAGAAGGCACCGGGAACCATTTAGGACTTGTTAGCTTTGTAAGAATGTGAGCTGTGAAGTGTGGAGACAGCTAGACCACTAGATCAGTATTTTCCTGTTGTCTCTCCTGAGCACATCATGGGAGTGAACCCAACTTTGCTGAACATAGGAAAGGAGAATATTTTGTCAGGAACTTGATAAATAGTTTGGAAAAAGATTAAATGTTTCTAAAGTTAGTATGGAATTTCTGTTTTTAGACAAAATTTTTCAAAGGTGTTATACCAATTATTCATAAAGGCTTGGAATGCTTCAACATTCCTGGTCCCTTAACATTTCCTTAGTACTTAGCTGGTAAAACCACAGTGCTCTAACAGGCTGTGAAAACAATTTAGCCTAAAACCCTTGGCTGTCAGATGACAAACCTGAGAATATCTGATTCAACCCATTTGACAATATTATGTACTCCAAATTTATGAGGCTGAATTAACTAATTAAAGTAAATACCTGTCATAGGAAAATAACCCATGGGTAAGCCATCACTGGATTCTTTCTTTCTTTTCCTTCTCTACTCCCACATGGGCCCTGAGTCTGAAGAAATGTTATTGCTTATTTGAAGGAGATACAAATCTAGGACTTCTACAGAGACCTGGGTTTTAGGATTGAATTAGAATATCTGCCTTCAAATTAAACCTTTAAACAGGAATGACTCCAAATTAATTGGTCACCTAATTAATTAATTATGTAGGCAAGCATCATTTATTTCTCACCATGCTGGAGGTTGAGAAGTCTAAGATCAGGGTGCTGGAAGATCCACACTGTCTGGTGAAGGCAGGCCTCTTTGCCTGTAGACATGCACCTTCCAGCTGTGTCCCACACGGTAAAGAGAGCTGTAGTCTCTCTCTTTTCTTTTTTTCAAATTTATTTCAATTGTTATATTTATCACCCTAATTTCTTATTTCCAATAATGGAAAGAGAAGAAAATCTAGAACGCAGACATGGTAATGTCTGATTACTCATTTGTACTATGTTTTTTAAATATGAGAATTAAAAAATACGTAAGATAAAAAATATGTAAGAAAAAGACTGAAAATTCCATTAGAGTTCTATGAAAAGATGTTGTTAAAGAGAGCTTGCGATTTTGGTGGTTATTCCTCTTGTCTTCTTGGTAGGGATAATCTTGGAGATTATTAAGAGAATTTGCATTAATTTCTCCCAAGTCCCATGATGAGGATCTACATACTAATAAAAATAATAACCAACATTATTATTGACATTGTCACGTGCCAGAAACACCTTTATATGTTTGGTATGTATACTTAATATTTTTATACTCATTAATATCTCTATGATGTAGGTTACATGAACATATTTTGTAGGTGTGTTAATTGGGGCTTAAGTGACTTCTCCAGGTTATGCTAATACATAGCAGAACATTGATTTAAATTCAAGCAGTCTGACTGTAGAGCTCATTTTGTCTGTTAATGTTTTAAGAATATTTGGTCTGGAACTAAATGAACCATAATAAAGATGGCACTGACATAATATGGTCTATCCCATTGACCCTCTCTGTTCATGAGGATCTGATTTTCACTTTTCTGTGATTCTTACTTGAATTCACCAAAAATTGTAGTGGTCTTGCTACATGCCTGCCATTTTATCAGTTTGCTGCAGGTACAAAGGCTAATAAATCATTACCTTGCCCTTGAAAAATTCAAAAATGAGATAAAAATAGGATGCTATTTAGCATTAGAGGGTGAAAATAATTCGTTAGAATTAAAGCATTTTAATGATGACAGTAGTGTTGGTTGAGATTAATGAAGATGTTGATATTTGTGATAAAGGTAATTTTTAAAATTTTATCTTTAGACACTAGATGCTTCCCCCTAATAAGATGAAAATAAACAATACATTTTCTGGTTTTATTGCCATAAAAGATGTCTTTTTCTCTGAAGTTGGCCTTGGAATCTCAGCCAATGCCATCCTCCTTCTCTTCCACATCTTCATGTTCCTTCTCAAGCACAGGCCCAAGCCCACCGACCTGACCATCGGTCATTTGACCCTCATCCACATAATCATGCTGCTGACCGTGGGCTTCATAGCTACAGATCTTTTTGGGTCTCAAGAAATTTGGGATGACATTAAATGTAAGTCAATTATCTACCTGTACAGGTTGATGAGGGGCCTGTCCATTAGCACCACCTGCCTGCTGAGTGTCCTCCAGGCCATCACCCTCAGCCCCAGGAGCTCCTGTTTGGCAAAGTTCAAACAGAAACCCTCACATAACTTGTGTAGCTTTATCTTCCTCTGGGTCTTCAATATGACTATTAGTGCTCGCTACATAGTCTCAACTGTTTCCACACCCAATGTGACCTCAGACAGTCTTCTATTTGTTACTGAATCCTGCTCCCTTTGGCCGGCTACTTACTTGATCAGGTATACATTTTTCTCACTGTTGACCTTCCGGGATGTCTTTCTGATAGGGCTCATGGCCCTCTCTAGTGGCTACATGGTGACTCTCTTATACAGGCATAAGAGGCAGTCCCAGCATCTTCACAGCACCAGCTTTTCTCCAAAAGCATCCCCAGAGCAAAAGGCCACCCAGACTATTCTGCTGCTCATGACTTTCTTTGTAGTCGTATACTTTTTGGATTTTATTATCTCCGTCTCTTTGGGAATATTGTGGAACAACGATCCAGTTCATCTGTGTGTCCAGATGCTGGTGACCAATGGCTATGCCACCATCAGCCCTCTGGTGCTAATTAGCACAGAACAACGAATAATCAAGGCCTTAACATCCATGTGGGGAAAGGACAATAATGTTTAATTATTTTTTGATAGATAATGAAATAGCTTACATTTTTCGTATCTGCATTTGTAAAAATTTGTTTTTGTGTAAAAATGGTAATTATGAAAGTCTGGAAATTATACATTATCTTCTTGGAAAAATGCTAAGTTGCAATTTCAATATTCTGTTATTGTGGTGAATTCCAAAGGACACAACTCCAGATGATCTGTAAGGAAGCTTCTCTTAATTCTTGAAATGTGATCTCAAACTACACCAGAGAAAGAATATAACAAGTTTGCTGTTTTTTTTTTCTTCCTCATTATAAGCTCTAAACAATCCTATGCATCAAAAGATACTGAAATATTCCTTATATAAAGAAAGCATTCAAAAGCATTCAAATTAGTGGCGAGGGTAAAACATTACCTATTATTTGAGGAATACATTCTAACCAAAACTTAACAGGCTGTCACTTAATAAGCTATGGGAGAAACTGTCACTGCTCTGAGAGATACAAAAGCCTAGACACTGGAAGCTGAATCTCCCTTAATGCATAACTTGATTTCTCAGATGTCTGAGAATGGGAAGGCCAAGATCAAGGAGCTGGTTGATTCCGTGTCTGGTGAAGGCCCTCTTCCTAGTTTGCAGACAGCTGCCTTCTTACTGTATCCTCATGTGGGAAAGAGAAAGACAAAATGATTTGTACCTCCCTTAGGGACCCAAGAGATTGGATTTACTAGACAAAGACTTTAAAACAACTAGCTTATGTATAGTGGTTTTATAGTATAGTTGTGGAAAATGCAAAGAACTAAGAAAATTGAAAAAACTATATACTAACAAAAATGAGAATATTAAAAAGGAGGAACAATTAGAAATACTAAGTAAGTTCAGCAATGTTGCAGTATGCAAGGTCAACATAAAAATCAGCTTTAATTCTATACTGCTGCAATGTACAATTAATAGAAAATGAAATTTTAAAATTTTATTTACAATAGTAGCAAAAATAATAAGATATTTATAAATGCATTTAACAAAATAAATGTAAGACTTGTACACTGAATTCTCGAAAACTGTTGAAAGAAATTAAAGAATTAAATAATTTAAAGACATTCTTTGTTATTGGAATGGAGTAATTAATATTGTAAAGGTCCTCCAGCTGATCTGTAGACTCGATGCAAACCATATCAAAATTCCAACTGTTTATTTTGCATAAATAGAAATGCTGATTCTAAAATTCATATGGAATTGCAAGTGACCCTGCATAGCCAAACAATCTTTAAAAATGCAAAGTTGGAAGTTTTTTAGCTCCTAATCTCAAAACTTACTATAAATCTACATTATCTTCCTTAACAAAAAGTGCAGTACTAACACATATAGATCAAAGAAATAGAATTGAGTGTCACCATACACCCATGCATTTATAGAAGTTCCTCAGTGAAATAGAATTACCATATGACTCCACAATCCAATCCTAAGTTTATACTCAAGTGATTTGAAAATACATGATCAAAAACTATGTACATGGATGTTCATAGTTCCGTTATTCACAGTAGCCAAAAAGTAGAACAAAGCCCAATGTCCATTAACTTAAAAATTGATAAATAAAACATGTTATATCCATACAATGGAATATTATTTAACCATAAAAAATGGATATGTAAATATCCATACAATGGAATATTATTCAACCATAAAAAAATGTCAGGACTGATATATGCTTCAACCTGAGTTATCCTTTAAATAGTATGTAAAGTGAAAAAGACAAAAGGTTGCACACTATGTGATTCCATTTTTATGAAATGTCCAGAACAGAATAATTCATATAAACATAAAGCCAATCAGTGATGACAGCATCTAGGGAAAAGGGACAGTGAAGAATGACTCCTTTCCTTTTGGGGTGATGATAATGCTCTGGAACCAAAAAGTGGTGATGGTTACAAGAAATTGTCAATGTACTAAACACCACTGATTTGTACCTTTAAAATAGTTGAAAGGGTACATTTTATATCATGTGAAATTTACCTCAAATGAAACAAAAGAAAAGAAAAATTCTGGGCATAACAATTGAAAAGACACATAAAAGAGATGCACAAGTGACCCTTGCATGTATAATAAAACATGCTCAGCATCATGAATCATAAAGGAAATGCAAATGAAATTGCAATGGAATACCACAACACAACTGTTACACACACGTTTGTGGGAATGTTAATTAATATACCCAATATGTTTCTCAAATAACTAAAAATAGAATTACCATATGATCAGCAATCACTCTTCTGGGTATTTAACCCAAAGATTTGAAATCAGTATATTAATTTGAAGAGATGGCGGCACTCCCTGTTCATTGTATCACCATTCATAATAGCCAAGTTGTGGACTCATTGTACATGTTGTTCATCAACAGATGAATAGATAAAGAAAACTACACTGCCTGTAGTTCAGTGGTTGGGGCACCAGCCATATGCACTAGGGCTGGTGGGTTCGAACCAAGCCCAGGCCTGTTAAACAAAACAAAAGAAAATATCTGGGCATTGTGGTGGGTGCCTGTAGTCCCAGCTACATGGGAGGCTGAGGCAAGAGAATCACTTGAGCCCAAGAGTTTGAGGTTACTGTGAGCTGTAACACCACAGCACTCTGAGGGTGGCACAGTGAGACTCTTGTCGTCCCCCCCCCAAAAAAAAAAGAAAAGAAAAAAAAAAGAAAAGAAAAAAAAAGAAAAGAAAAAAAAAGAAAATGTGGTTATGTATATGGTTATGTATACACAATAAAATATTACTTAGCCTTAAAAAAGAAAGAAATCTTGTCATTTGAACAATGTGGATAGAATTTCATAATGTTATTTTAAAGCCAAGCACAGGAAAGAAAATACCACATGTTCTTACTTTTCATGGAATATAAAATAATCAAACTCAAAGAAGTAGAGAGAAGCATGGTGGTTATCATAGGATGAGGGTTGGGTGGAAATGGAGAGATGAATACCAAGGTTGAACTGACAAAATGAATAGGTTTCTTTTCTTTGAGGTATATTGCCCAGAGTGATAAATATAGTAGACAATAGTATGTACTTTAAAATAACTGAAAGTAAATTTCAAATGTTCTCACAAAAATAAATATTTGAGGTGTGATGGATATGTTAATTACCTTTATTTAATTTCACATTGTATTAATAAATCATAACATCATTTTGTGATGCATAAACATATACAACTATAATTTCTTAATTTAAAACCAAAGATAAATAAAAATAAGGTTCACTATTAAGAAAAGAATGTCAGTTGCGTTTGGGAGGTTATGTACTATCTGCTGGAATTCTCAAATGAAGATATTTTATACTTGTTCATAAATAACTGTAAATAGTATACCTATATTTACCTTAAATTATATTAGTGTTTTATAATAAAACACACTAGAATTTAGAAGAATTAGGTGAAATAAAATAGAAATTTTATCAGTGTCTTCTCATGCTCATTTGTCATTATAAAATGTTCCAGATTATTCCAAGTAATAGTTTTTTCCTGACTCTTGCTCTTTAATTGGGGTGTTTACACTATTGTGTTGAGATTGTTGGAATCAGTTGGTGTCAATCTAACAATTTGTTATTTATCTTTTACATGCCCCATCTGGATTTTTCTTTGGTTTTGTTTGTTTTTTGCTTCTTCACTTTTCTTGCCTTTTTTCAGACTTTTTTTTTTTTGCACCAGAATGTTCATTGTGGTTCAATTCGCAATGGCCAAGTCATGGAAGCAATCCAAGTGCCCATCAATCCATGAATAGATCAACAAACATATACCATGGAACACCACTCACCCATCAAAAAAGATGGAGACCTCACAGTTTTCTACATTCACCTGGATGGAGTTGAAACATATCCCTCCCAGCAAAGTATCACAAGAATGGAAAAACAAACATCCAATGCACTCTATACCAACTTGAAACCAATATATAAACAATTACGTGCTCATATAAACAATAAAGCACAAATATAGTCTAGTATAGGGGTAGCGGGAGAGGGGAGAGGGAAGGATAGTTGGCAGAAGGAGGGAGGGCATGAGGTGGGATTTTACCTAATGTGCACATAGTGAGGGTTATAACATGTCCCCCAGGTGAGGGGCTCTTTTACCCTGGAATTTTACCGTGGAAGTGAGAAAAACGTAACCTAAAAATTTGTACCCTCGTATTAATTTGAAATTAAGAAAGAAAAATATAAGACTAAACTCCTAAGATGAAAGGAAATATCCCTCTTTTGTTCTTAATGCTTTTTGTTTTACCTGTCTCTTTCTTTCAAAATCTTTTTTCCTGATCCTATACCCCTCTGCGCAATGCATATTTAGACAAATGAGATTAGTAGTCACATTCTTCACATGTATGTTTTATGTCTGTTTGCCTGGAATATGGTCTTTAGCCAAATGGGTCTGAGAAATTCTCTATTTTTTATTTAATTAATTTTTTTTTTTATTCTTTGGGATTCATTAGGATACAAAGAATTAGGTTACACTGATTGCATTTGTTAGATAAAGTCCCTCTTAAATTTGGGTCGTGCCCCCAAGAGGTGTTCCATACACCGTGACCCCCGTGCCCCCCCCCCCCCCCCGTATTAACTCATATACTGCCTATCAGAATTGAGTACATTGGATTCCTGCTTCTCCGTTCCTGTGATGCTCCACCAAGAAGAGTGCATTCCACCTCCATCCAGGTCAATAAAAAGATGCAAAGTCTCCATCTTTTTTTAGTGGCTGAACTGCACTCCATGGTATACACACACCACAACCCACTAATTCATTTCTGGGTTGGTGGGCACCTAGGCCACTACCACATTTTGGCAACTGAAAATTGAGCCACGATAAACAGTCTAGTGCAAATGTCCTTATGTAAAAGCATTTTTTTTTTTTTTTTTCTTTCTGGGTAGATGGCTAGCAATGGGATTACAGGATCAATTGGGAAGTCTTATTTGAGTTCTTGGAGGATTCTCCATAACCAAAAAGATTGTGTTAGTTTGCAGTGTAAAAGTGTTCACTTCTCTCCACCTCCATCTCAGCATCTGTAGCTTTCAGACTTTGTGATGTGGGCCATTCTCACTGGGGTTAGGTGATACCTCAGGGCAGTTTGGATTTGCATTTCTCTGATGATTAGGGATGATGAGCAATTTTTCATATGTTTGTTAACCATTCATCTGTCTTCTTTACAAAAGGTTCTGTTCATGTCTCTTGCCCAGTGATATATGGGATAGTTGAGTCTTTTTTTGTTGATTAATTTGAGTTCTCTGTAGAATCCCAGTTATTAAGCTTTTGTCTGATTAATATTATTGTCTGATAGTATGCAAATATCTTTTCCCAATCTAATAGTTGTCTGTTGCTTTGGTTGTTTCATTAGCTGTACAGAATGTTTTTGGTTTAATTAAGTGCCATTTGTTTGTTTTTGTTGTTGCCATGGAACTCTTCATAACGTCTTTCCCCAGGCCAATATCTTCAGGTCTTTTCCCCACACTTTCTTCAAGGATTTTTATTGTTTTATCCCTTAGATTTAAACCTTTTATCCACCTTGAATCAATTTTTGTAAGGAGTAAGATGTGCTCCAGTTTCAGTCTTTTACATGTGGTTATCCAGTTCTCCCAACACCATTTATTGAATAGGGATTCTTTTCCCCAGTGTATGTTCTTGTTTGTTTTGTCAAAGATCAGGTGGCTTTAAGACGTTAGTTTCACCTCATGGTTTTCTATTCAGTACCAAATGTCAGTGTCTCTATTTTTGTGCCAATACTATGTTATTTTGATCACTATGGCCTTGTAGTATAGCTGAAAATTTGGTAGGGTGATACCCCAGCGTGCCATGGCTATATATTTTTTTTTTTTTTTTTTCTGGAATTGCCTTGGCTATACAGGTTTTTGCTGATTCCATAGAAAACAAAGAATTATTTTTTCCAAATCTTAAAAATATGATGATGGCATTTTATGTTTATTTTTATTAAATCATAACTGTGTACATTTATGGGGTACAATGTGTTGATTTGATATACAATGTGGAATGCTTACATCAAACTGATTAGCATAACCATCACCTCACTTATTTATTTTTTGTGGTAAGACATTTGTACTCTGAGTAGTTTCGAAATGTATTATATTTTGCACAGCTGGTGAAGTCCCACCAAATACCCCCCGTCCTCCCTAAATACCACCTTCCCTGCCCTCTCCCTCCTTTCCCATTCTTCTTTCTGGACTGTAATTATGTTTTATCATTCATATAAATGTGTAGGTAATTATATATTGGTTTCATAATAGTATTGAGTACATTGGATATTTCCCCCCCCCCCCATTCTTGAGATACTTTACTAAAAAGAATATGTTTTAGTTCCATCCAGGTAAACATGAAAGATGTAAAGTCTCCATCCTTTTTATGACTGAATAGTATTCCCTAAGTATACAACTGCCACAATTTTTTAATCCATTCATGTGTTGATGGGCATTTGGGCTGCTTCCATGACTTGGCAATTATGAATTGGGCTGCAATAAACATTCTGGTGCAAATGTCTTTCTTGTGAAATGATTTTTGATCATCTGGGTATATACCTAATAGAGGAAGGGTAGGTCAACTTTTAGTTTCTTGAGAATTCTCCAAACTTCTTTCCAAAAAGGCTATATTGGTTTGCATTGCATTCCCACGAGCAGTGTAGAAGTATTCCCTTCTCTCCACATCCACGCCAACATCTGTAGTTTTGTGATTTTGTTATGTGAGCTACTCTTACTGGAGTCAGATGATATCTCAAAGTGGTTTTGATTTGCATTTCTCTGATGATTAAAGATAATGAGCATTTTTTTCATGTGTTTATTGGCCATACGCCTGTCATCTTCAATGAAGTTTCTGTTCAACTCTTGCTCACATAGAAATGGGGTTCCTTATTCTTTTCTTAATTGTTAGTTTGAGTTCTCTGTGGATTCTAGTTATCAGACCTTTGTCAGAAGCAATCCCTATTAAAACACCACTGTCCTACTTTATGATTGAAACCTGAAAAAATCTTCTCACTGTGCAGAATACTGTGCTCTGGGTTGTGCAGAAGCTTTTTAGTTTGATCAGATCCAAACTAATGTATTATATTTTTGGCATTGCTTCAGTTGCCGGAGGATCCTCCTCATAAAATATTCTCCTAGGCCAATTTTTTCTAGCATTTTACTTACACTCTCTTCTAGCATTTTTATAGTTTCATGTCCTAAGTTTTAATATTTTATCCAGTGGGAATCAATTTTTGTTAGTAGTGAAAGGTGAGGGTCCAGTTTCAATCTTCTATAGGTTGCTAGCCAGTAATCCCAGCACCATTTGTTAAATTAGGGAATCTTTCCCCCAATTTATGTTTTTGATAGGCTTATCAAAGATCAAATGACAGTAAGTGGCTGGATTTGTCTCTTGGTTCACTATTCTGTTCCATACATCTACCTCTCTATTTTTGTGCCATTACCATGCTGTTTTGATCACTGTAGATTTATAGTATAGCCTGAAATCTGGTAGCGTGATTTGTCCTGATTTGTTTTTATTTGTGTGTAATGTCTTGGCTATTTGAGTTTTTTTTCTGATTCCATATAAAATGTAGTACTATTTTTTCAAGATCTTTAATATATGACAGCGGTGCTTTAATAGGGATTGCATTAAATCTGTATATTGCTTTGGGTAGTATGGACATTTTAATAATGTTGATTTTTCCCATCCATGAGCATGATATGTTTTTCCATTTGTTAACATTTTGAGCTATTTCTTTTCTCAGAATTTCATAATTCTCTTTATAGAGATAGTTCATATCCCTAGTTAGGTAAGTTCTCAGATATTTAATGTTTGGCATGACTGTAAAAGGAATGGAGTCCTTGACTATATTTTCAGCTTGACTGTTGTTGATATATATAAAAGATACTGATTTTTAAGTACTGATTTTGTATCCTGAGATGCTGCTGTATTCCTTGATCACTTCAAAGAGTTTTGTAGTGAGTCCCTGGGGTTTTCCAAGAGTAAAATAATGTCATCCATGAAGAGTGAGAGCTTGAATACCCTTGATCACCTTCTCTTCCTGAATGTGATGGCTAAGACTTCCTTTACAATGTTGAATAGCAGTGGAGACAATGGGCATCCTGGTCTAGTTTCAGGTCTGAGTGGAAATATTTTCAATTTTACTGCATTCAATATGATATTGGCTGTGGGTTTGCTATAGATGACCTCTATCAGTTTAAGAAATGTCCCATCTATGCCTATTTTCTTAAGTATTCTGACTGTGAAAGGATGCTGGATATTATTAAAAGGTTTTTTGCATCAATTTAGAGAATCAGATGGTCTTTGTTTTTAATTTTATTTATATAATGTATTATATTTATAGATTTATGTATGTTGAACCAACCTTGTAACCTTGGGATAAAACCAACTTGATTATGGTGAATAATTTTTTTGATGTCTTGTTGAATTCTGTTTACTAGGATTTTATTGAATATTTTTGCATCGATATTGAATAATGATATTGGTCTGTAGTTATCTTCATTGTTGAGTACATTCCTGGTTTGGAGATCAGGGTGATATTTGCTTCATAGAATGTGATGGTAAGTATTCCTTCTTTTTCTATGTTGGGAAAAGGTTATGTAACATAGGTACTGGTTCCTCTTTAAAGGTTTGGTAGAGTTCTGATGTGCAGCCATCTGGTCCTGAACTTTTCTTTTTGGGGAGATTTCATATAGTTGATGCTATTTCAGTGCTTGATATAGGTGTATTCAACATTTCTAAGTCTTTCTGGCTGAGTGTAGGAAGGTGGCATGCTTCCAGGTATTGATCCATTTCCTCCAGACTTTCATACTTCCGAGAATAGAGTTTTTTGTAGTAATCATTGAAGATTTTTTGAATTTCTGGGTTATCTGTTATTTCTTTTTTTTTTGTATATATATATATATATATATATATATATATATATATATCATAGCTGTGTACATTAATTTGATCATGGGGCACCATACACTTGGTTCATAGATCGTTTGACACATTTTCATCACACTGGTTAGCATAGCCTTCCTGGCATTTTCTCAGTTATTTTGCTATGATATTTACATTCCACATTTGCCAAATTTTACATATACCCTTGTAAGATGCACCACAGGTGTAATCCCATCAATCTCCTTCCCTCTACCCACCTCCCCCCTCCCTCCCCACTCTCTCCCTTTTCTTCCTATTCTTGGATTGTAACTGGGTAATAGCTTTCATGTGAAGGTCCTAAATTAGTTTCATAGTAGGGGTGAGTACATTGGGTACCTTTTCTTCCATTCTTGAGAGACTTTACTAAGAAGAATATGTTCCAGCTTCATCCATGTAAACATGAAAGAGGTAAAGTCTCCATCTTTCTTTAAGGCTGTATAGTATTCCATGGTGTACATATACCACAATTTATTTATCCATTCGTGGATAGATGGTACTTTGGGCTTCTTCCACGACTTAGCAATTGTGAATAGGGCTGCAATAAACATTCTGGTACAAATATCTTTATTATTTTTTGATTTTTGGTCTTCTGGGTATATATCCAGTAGAGGAATTACAGGATTGAATGGCAGGTCTATTTTTAGATCTCTAAGTGTTCTCCATATATCTTTCCAAAAGGAATGTATTAATTTGCATTCCCACCAGCAGTGCAAAAGTGTTCCCTTTTCTCCACATCCATGCCAAGACATCTCTGGTCTTGGGATTTTGGAATATAGGCTAGTCTCCCTGGAGTTAGATGATATCTCAAGGTAGTTTTGATTTGCATTTCTCTGATGATTAAAGATGATGAGCATTTTTTCATACGTCTGAAGGCCGCGCGCCTGTCTTCTTCAGAGAAGTTTCTCTTCAAGTCCCTTGCCCAGCCTGCGATGGGAT